>JAANDH010001033.1:0-47450 GCA_011799765.1 Nymphaea thermarum
AATTTGGATCTAAAATTTGTATTTTGGATTTAATTTGGATCTAAAATTTGTATTTTGGATTTAATTTGGATCTAAGAGTTGTATTTTGGATTTAATTTGGATCTAAGAGTTGTATTTTGGATTTGAATCTTGTGCCTAAATTTGACTTTCGCACTTGGATAAAACATCAGTCTTTTGAAAAAATTTGGGGTGATTACAAAAAGTAAGTCATTATCTTTTTTTATATGAATTATAAAAATTTGCCTGTTTTTATTTGAACATAACAAAAAAAAATGCTCATATATGAATTAACATATAATCTGCTTCGGTAGATTAGGAGAAAACAAAATTTTAATTGCTGAAAGAAAATTCTAATTGAGAAGTTTTAAATACAAACAATTTCACGATCTTCTCTTGCCCCCCCCCCCCCCGGCGCCCCTCACCTTTCTCGAGGCGGACTGAATTAAAGTTTCTAAATTTTAAATTTTGATAGAGCCGAAATATAATTTAAAAACAATTTATATAGAACAAGTGAATTTTTTCAAAATTTACATGTAAATTTTTAAATTATTTTGTAGGTGAGGCCAAGTCCAATGTGGACCTTATCTTGGCTCCGCCCTGGTTGCAGGGTCGCCATTTGCAATTTAAAAAAGTAGTGCGATACTTGAATTGATGATCGAACTTTCATTGGACTGTCAGTCAAACCAACTATGCTACACCCTTGAAACAACCATAAATTTGTGCCTGTAGCTCGGCAGCAGAGGAATAGTGATTTGATTAAGAAGAAATGTGTTTCTTCTGCCATTAATGAATTTGTTGAGGAAAGAGTCAAGAAATGTCTGAACCCATTAATGAATTTCTGAGGAACCGATCAGTAAATATCTCAACCAATGGAATGAGTGCTGGAGGATTGTTCTACTGTGAACCCTTTGGATGAAGCTCTTTTCGAGTTACGGGAGATACAACTATGTTCCAACATCTAACCATCATCGTTTTCCTCATAAATATGAACATATGTTCACAAGATCATGAATCCCCCCTTCCCTCTCTCTCTCTCTCTCTCTCTCTCTCTCTATATATATATATATATATATATATATATATATATATATATATATATATATATATATATATACTCACGAAAGTTGGTAAAAACTGACTGCTTGAGTAAGAAACAAAAAATTGGACCTATTAAAACTAATTATTAAAATATTCTTTTTGAAATCTAACCTTATAGATACAATCAAGTTAGTTGTTTTCTTACTTAAATAACATCTTTTTGATAGGCAAAAAATGAACGGCTTTTATAACATCAAAATTTTGGTAGTATGAAAATCATTTTCTTTTTTTACAAAAATGACTTGAACTAAACATGATTTATATTAAATTAGTGCTTATAAACACATTAAAAGATTCATATTCTGTTTAAAAGACTGTTTAACATGAATATCTCTTACCTAAATAGTTTGGTATCTACCAATCACTTTTATATATATATTGAAATCTGTCAATGATGTTACCGCTTGACTAAAAATAAAAAATATGTGATAAAAAAATTCACGGGATAAGTGTTGGTGACCATTTATAGCACAATAATAGTTTATGGTACTTCTAATTATAACCGTCTACGATGCTTTCAGTAATATATTTTTAATTTTTTTTAATTTTAAGATTTTGTCATTATGTCAATATTTTAACCATAGATTAATTCTTTTTTGGGAAAGGAGATTGGCAAATTGCCCTAAGGTTCTGATACGGGTCCGTCCCTACCAGGTTGTAAGGATGAGTAGTAAGGAACCTGGCTCCGAGTGTGCCATGTAGACATCTGGCAAATTACTACATGAATGAGCTTTGAGCATGCGAACTAACTAATATTCGTTTTGTGGCTGACAGATTCATCCCGTGTTGATGGTGGTTGGCTTCATCTTCTTGGGGAGCGAAGGTAAATTTATAATGAATAGCAGCAGGAGGCCTTTCACCCACCCCTTTCAACTTCATTGGTAGCTTCTTTTTAAAGACGTAGGGTCGTAGCATAGTTGGTCAGTTCGAATGTCACATCTTTTAATTTAATGCATATAGTGTCAATCCCATAGCTCGAGTGAAGCCCGAAGGCCCCCCATTCCTCCGCCTTCGGGGTTCTGAGCTGTGTCGGTGTCAGTGATAAAACGAGACACCCTTCAACTTGGATGTTGCGCACTGCCACTTTAAGACACAAGAACATAGCACCCACGGGAATCAAACTAGAGACCTACTTTGTTTCAATCCCCTAACCCAACCAGCTACGTTATGCCCCTTGAAGCTCATATAATGTTACTCTTCAAAGCTGCAAATAAGAAACTTAATTTGAAAGGTTTACTGTAAAACCACCGAAGTTTCAAAAACATGGTTAAGAGCAGAAAGCAAGGAAGTAGTTTTGCCTCTTCCGAACGGCGGATAGGCATCGATTTTCTGGTGCATTTTTTATTGCCACTGTAAGGTGGCTTTTGCGACACTTTGCCTAGAGCATAAACGTTACCGAATCAATTACGATGATCCTTTTTCTGCGACACTAGTGTCCTACATTCTTGTGTCATGAACTTTCTTTCATTTTGAGTTTCAAGTCCATTAATCTTGTGACTTTTGCAATACGTTGGAAAATGCAGCGATACTTGCATGTAGAGTGCTGCCTGGAACGAAGCAACAGCGGAAGGTTGTGCACTCCACCCTCCATCTGATCGCCTTTGTTCTTGGAATCGTCGGCATGTATGCAGCGTTCAAATACCACAAAGAAAGCGGCATCGCCAATTTGTACAGCCTTCACTCTTGGCTCGGCCTTGGCACCATCATCTTGTTTTCCATCCAGGTAATTGATCGGAGTACTCTCTCTCTCTCTCTCTTATTTGCTAAGTGAAACACATTTACAACAAAATTCTACACCTATCCAACTCTTAGATCAAATTTTCGGGTGAGCGAGAAGTTCATCATCCCTACCGCCTGAAACGAGGCCCACCCCCAACGCCATTCTTCTTGCCTTCGGGGCCCTAAGTTGCGTTAACATCAGCGATAACAATGATTGATCATACGGTGCCCTACCACCTTAAAACACAAGAGTATAGCATCGAAGAAAATCGAACTAAAGACGTGCTTCCTACAAGCCGCTAGCCAGACCAATTACAATATGCCCCTTGAGGCAAACTGAATTTAGTTTTAGCTTAAAACAAAGAAAATGATGAACCTTATGTGGACTTTAAGTTTTATGACAATAGAAAATTCAGTCTGCATCGCTAGTTTTCAAAAATTTTCACTTTCAATTTTACAATCTCAAATTGAACACGAGCAAATCTAGTGATGGGGCCCGACATATTTAGCTGAGAAGCACTCACCATATATTTTGAAGGACATTTTATAAACAAATAGCAAAAATTTGGGATTCACCAATAAGTAACTAAGATATTTTTATTGGGTTGTATGGGCAATTGCCCACACATGCCTACATGTTGCTCCACCTTAGAGCCCATCATTTTTTCTTGTGCCAATAGAGGGAATAATCAATGCACTTGTTGATATGCACACATGCTCCAACCAGGTAATGGTGCAACCTTGGACCATGAGGGGAAGGGAAAGGAGTGCTTTCAGCTCTCACTCCAGTTGTGCTTGTCATGAGGCTTGTTATCATAATAAGCCGCAAGTTTTTGTACTTTGATATATAGTAGGTCTTTATCCAGGCACTTTCCTGCAACTTCTTTAACCTACAAGGGCCCAGGCGAAGCATTGTGATCATTTATACTAGCCTTTATCTTTGGATCTACAATAAAGACAGTAGCGGAGCCAGAAATTTTTTGCTATGGACCATTGACTTGTCTGATTGTGTCACTGGGATGGGTGCTTGTAGTGCATGTGGCATGTACGGGGTCCAGGTCCAAAAATCAGAGGCAGGGGCCTGGCAAGGGCCATGGCCCCACTTCAGATTTTTAAAAATTCAAAATTTTACATGCATATTTTAAAAATTATAGTTTAACTTATATAAAAGAAAATTTGAAAAATTATATTTTTGGCCTTTGTTAAGATTTTGAGACTATAGTTTGGACCCTAGGATGAAAAGTTTATTACTCAGCATCAAGGGCTCCCACACATAGCTGGATGAAGATGCACATACAAAAATGGTCTCGTCAATATGTATTGGTTTTGCTTAGAAGTTGATATCCAATATTATTTTGTATGACATGCAGTGGAAATTGTGGTTTGTTGCATTTTGGTTCCCTGGAGCACCTGACGGACTGCGGGCAGCGTCTCTCCCTTGGCATGTGTTGTTTGGCTGCATAGTGTATGTGCTGGCCTTGACCACCGCTGTGCTTGGCTTCCTTGAGAAGCTCACCTTCCTTGAGGTTGCAGGCCTCGCAAAGTTTGGCCCGGAAGCCTTCCTCGTGAACTTCACCGCCACCGTTGTTGTCTTGTTTGGGCTCTTCGTTCTTCTCTCGATCATTACGTCTACCTCTTCATCTCCTGTGGATGAGTTTGGATATAGCCCAGTTGCACAAAGTCAGTAAATTCGTTGTAAGGAATGTATCTTTTCGACAACTTGAAGTTTATTGTTACATGTTAGAAACGGACTATGAGTGTGATCTCTTGTCCATTTTATGAGCATGCTTCACATATCTATATATGTGTATTTATGGATACATGGATTTGTGCATCTCCTTATGGTATTTCCACTAAGAGAGAAAAATGGAACGATGGAGTTGAGACTGTATAAGATGCACTGTATCTAAAGAGGTTTGAAGCCTCGTCCCTTTTTTCTGACCCTGGGATTGAAGGCTGCTTCAAGTCCTGAGTGGAGAACAGTACATTTATCAACTAGAATATCGTATATATACCATTTGCAGTTCATAAGAATTAGTATCCTCACCAGCTTGTCAGTCCGACAAGCTATGCTACCACAGTATGATGCACTTCAAATAATCTGTGATTTTTTGAAGTCTATTAGACTATTACTAACTCAATATTGAGATGTAATCTATGAAGGAATAACCAAAGGCATAAATGGGAAAATGAAATTACAAATTATTTCAAAAGAAAACCTTCAGATCTGTTCTTGCTCTTTGTAAATTAACTATCAAAGTTGAAAAATCTACTTTCTCGTATAAATAATGAATAGCAAAAAGTTTCCCAACGGTAAAAATGAGATACTACAAACAATAAAAGCCTCTCCTGGGTATCACAATTCACAATACTTGGAAGTTGTTTTGACAAAATAATGTAACTGCTTAAGAGCAGGTCTTTTCAAAAATAACTGGACAGTTCGACACCTAAATAAACAGTAAAAAAATTAAAAGAGAGAGAAGATAAACATTGGAGATACTTCCAAGATATTCGCAAGAGCGGTAAAAATAAAAAAGATAAAAGATGAAAGATAAACATTGGAGACATCTCCAAGATACTCACAGGAGCAATAAAAAAAAGGTTTAAAAAGAGAAAAGATAAATATTCGAGATGTCTCCAAGATATTCACAAGAGCGGTAAAAAAAAAATGAAACGAAAGAAAAGATAAACATTGGAAATACTCCAAGATATTCACAGGAGCGGTAAAAAAAAATAAGTAAAAGAGAGAAAAGATATAACATTGAATACACTCCAGGTCCAAGATATTCACAAGAGCGGTAAAAGTAAATAAACATTGGAAATAACTCCAAGATATTCACAAGAACGGTGGAAAGGCTAAGTGGTAGCGGGAGACTGCATATTATGAACTGAAATTTATATTTTTCTCATTATCATTGCCTCGCTACCCATTATGATTAAAATTAATAAGAATGATCTTTATCGTGTCAAATTAAAAATCAATTTTACCGGGGATTGGCTAACATAGTGATTTAGACAAGTCAATTGCAAATCCGAAAAGATTTTAAAAATTAAAATTATTAGATTCTGTTAATTATATTTTAAAGATGATACATGGCAGTTCTCAGATATTCGATTAGAATCGACTATTATGAACCAACAAAACTGGATTCTTTGAAGACTAGGTTTTGCCTCTAAAAAGAGTTTTGGGAAACAAAATTAATTAAAAATCTTATTTTGCATTTGTTTTTCTATTAAAACACGGTGTTTAAAAAGATAAATGAAAAGAAAAATTGAAGCCATGGTCACTTGCTCACTTATATATATTTATATATGGACCAATCCCTCTTCCCTAAAAATAGGAGGCCGTCCTATGAGATTATGACTAAAATGGCGTCTCTCATATGAAATAATTTATACTATAAATATTGGGTCCGCGGGGTTCGGTTTGCCTCTTTCCTGCTTCCGTTATCCCGAACGTTCGTCAAATTCCAGGGTTTCCGATTGAAATTACCCCGGAGGAGACGCTTTGGTTTTCCGGTGATGGCAATCTCCGGCCAAGTGTTTGTCAGGTGCTTCGATGGCCGATCGCTCTGTCTGCAGATTGACGGTCACGATCTCAGCGGCCTCTCCTTGAGGCGAACGATCCACGAGAAAACCCTAATCCCTCCTTCTGTGCAACGCCTGGTCACAGGAACTCGAGAGATCACGGATGAGTTTCTGTTGAAACCAGACGGTTCTGGGCTGTTTCCTTCCGTCAACCTCTTATTACGTCTCCGTGGCGGCAAGGGGGGGTTCGGTTCTCTTCTCCGAGGCGCGGCGACGAAGGCAGGGCAAAAGAAGACGAATAATTTCGATGCCTGTAGGGATATGAGCGGCCGCAGGCTGCGACACGTGAATGCAGAGCGCAGATTGGAGGAGTGGAAGGCGGAGGCCGAGGAACGGAAGCTTGAGAAGATAGCGCAGGAGTTCCTGAATAAACAGATGAAGAAGGACAAGAGCAAACCCCTAGGAGTTAAGGCGGAGAAGTATCTGGAGAGTTACAGGGCCGACACGTCTAAGTCGGTCGAGGAAGTGCGGGCTGCGGTCCAAGAATCGATCGGCAATCTCCGTGCGAACGCGAAGCGCAAGGGTTTGGAAAACGAAGGCCAAACGTCGAAGCGTTTGAAGGGCTTGTGGTAAGTTTTGAAATTCTTATTTCTCTTTGCTTTCCTCTCATTTTTTATACAAACTGTATCATATTATGCTAATTATTGAAAGAGGTTGCTCCACTTTTAAAATAACTAATTCTTGTTAATTCTCTCTTTTTTGTTTCGTTTTCAACTAATCTTTTTATTATCGGCACGTATTGGTTCTTACTTCTCAATCAATATTTTCAATTGATTTCATTATTCTGGGTGTTTTGTTTGTGGTGATTGGGGTTCTTCGTTTGATGAATTATATGTGCATTACGTCGGCAAAAGTGTTGAGGGTTAGGTCAGCTCGAAACTTTCACGTCTTAATCGTTAGATTAATAATATGTTGATGGTCATTGCTTACGGGTTATGGTTTTGTATATGCTCTGTGCAATTAACGTTCCACCGGTTGAACTGTTACATAGAGGTTGGCAATGTGAGATGACTGTTGGTGGTTAGTAGTCCTCCTTGTATGTTTCACAAGTGACAAACTACACAAAGGATATGCTCCGTTAAATTTATTTTCCTTTTCCAAAAGTTGAACCTCTGCACGGTATTCTTTTGTTTTCAATTTACTGGCCTCTTTGTGGGTTGAATGAATCTTACTAGAGTATTTTGCTTTCTTTTGTTTGGGGCGAATTGAGTTCATAGATTTTGAGCAGTTAAGAAACATGTCACCTAGTCAACCTGAGGTAAACCTAAGGAGTTGGAACATTCGAAATCTGGGGCTGCAAAGCGTATCAAACTGGGGTGAATTCATATATTGATAAACTCTGATTGGGCCCTGGTCGAGTTAGTATGCAGATTAACGCATTATTTGTGTCAATATAAGAAAAACCTATTAATAATCTAATCCCGGTTTGCTGGTAGTTAAACATTTTCTAAAACTGTGTAAAACAAATTATTGGAACTAAACAAGAGACAAGACCAGTACCCAAGATACCAATCATGATGTTGAACAAACATTTTTACTATTCTTCTCTAATTGATTTTGCCAAACAACATAATAGCACAGAAAATGTGAAATCCTGAAATTGTAGATGCCTTCCTTTTTTCAACAGCAGAGGTACTCTGATATAACAGATGGGAGTTATAACCTCCTCCTCTTTGGAGAGGATCCATTTTCTTGGAAAAGCATCATCTTGCCAAAATGTCTGATTAATTTTGCTACATGAACATAGGTGAACATGTTACCCAAGAGGAACTGAACAGCATATTATATAAGTAGTTAAAAACAGCATAACCAACTAATACTAGGGAAAGGAATTTAATCTTGGTTTCAGTGGGAACGAATCATAAGATTGACAGTAGGTGCTTGAGCTCCCATAAACAGTTTGATTGGAATTGTTATGGTGTTTGTGGAATGTAGATGTATTACAATTTTCTGATTTAGGCTTTGGAGGTAATATGCCTTCCAATTTGTGTACCGCTTGCTGCATTCTTACGAAGGAATTTTGACGACAGGGTCCTGGAAGAAGATGAAGATGATGATGAAGATGCTGATGAGAAGTCTGTTGTTCTTGATGAAGGGAATGCTGAGTGCAATGAAGCTGCTGAGCTGGATGATCGAGGCAGCCCTAGTTCTCTTTCTACTGCTTCTGGATTAGGAACAGATGGTGTCAGTGGTTCAAGTAGTCCTTGTACTGAAGGGGTGTCTTCAGATTGTGATTCAGCACAAAATGTGTTAACTGATTCAGCTGATCATGCGGTTCATAGAACAAATGATTTTGTTGAGAATGGATCTTCCCAGGTGGCACCTACTGAACAGGAACATGGAGCATCTTCTGAAGCTTCAGTAGATGGCGACACTAGTGCTGCTACGCCTGCTTCATGTAGTTGTGATCCTGTAGACAGTGAATGCCAGCATGCACCTGTAACTTCTGAGGCTGCCCATGATAATCTTACTAAAGAAGATGCTGTCAAGGAAAGTCAGTTCGATGAGGCACTCAACTTGGACAATTTTCAAACAGCAAAAGATTTTGAGGTAGGTTCCCAGCATTCCTTGCAAGTCTGGATATAACAGCTTGTACATGTATGAGGAATTCTGTTTTCACAACTGACCTCTCTGTTTGGGAGCGTATGCAGGGATAAGTTCTTTGGTTCTGATGTGGGTGTCCAAAGTTCAGTTATGATCTATGATTTAAACTAAAGATTTCGGTTTAGACCATGCTCTATAAGAACCCTCTTTTTTATTTCTCTTGGATGCAAGTCCTTTATCTCACTAGGGATTGCTCCATTAACAAGACGAGGATTTGAGTCACCTTAGTCTATTAGTAAAAGCACAATGTTGAGTCGATCCAAGTCATGACGAGTTTTATTTTATCATATGTAAATGGAAGGGTTCCTCAGAGTCCCCGCAGAGTATTTGTCACACCCTTTGAAGAGTTGGGAATGCTGTTGCAAAATTGTATTTATTTTAAAGCATATCATGAGTTTCACAGGCTGACTTTGGCTGTCTGTTGCTGCAGATCATTGGGATGGAGAGGTTGAAATCAGAGCTGCAAGCGAGAGGATTAAAGTGTGGGGGCACCCTGGAGCAGCGTGCTGAGAGGCTCTTTCTTCTGAAGACGATGCCTATGGACAAGATACCGAAGAAGCATCTTGCCAAGACCAGCTAATTGCTGGTGCAGAATTTGAACGTCTAATTGCTTTGTCTGCTGTGTTATAAAGAGTAATGTACCGCATGTTCTAATTTTCGCAACGGACATAACATGGTGAACTTCCACCAGTTAGCGTACGTTTTGTTTTTGCAACATGTAATGTAGGACGAGTAATGCAAACATGCACGCCCGTCTGTTTGCCTATGGTTGTATTATTCCTCAATGTGCTTTTGGTGATCTATGAAATGGAAAGACTTATTTCTTGAGCATGGATTTTGTGTTTGATATGTATAAGGGTCACGCGCGCACACAAGACAATAGAGTTTGTGGAACATGCGGTCCAGGTGAGTGTTTCAAGATTCAAGTTGGTTCGACCTAATTTGATGGGTGGATGTGTCCAGAGTGATTAAAGTTTCTCCAGTTATTTGCATTTCTTGGCAATGAATTGTGAATTGTGGTTGGCCAAAGTAGTTTAGTGCATTTCAAGTTATTGGTTTTCTAATTATTAGAAAAAACTTTATTGAGAATATTCACTCACACACATTCTCTCTCTCTCTCTCTCTCTCTCTCTCTATAGACACTCACACTCTATACATATACACACACACATATATAGAGAGAGAGAGAGAGGGAGAGAGAGAGGGAGGGAGATTGTACCACCAGGTAGCGGTCCCTGAATACCAAATTCTATATATATACACACATATATAGAGAGAGGGAGATTGTACCACCAAGTAGCGGTCCCTGAATACCAAACTCTTGTATCCTTTACGGGAGCCTCTGTTTGAGCAAGTGGTAAATTAAAACATCTCTGGGTAATTTCATTGCTATCTTACACGTGCATTGAATTTGTTCTTGCTTGTTTCAATTTAGTTTAACTAGTGACTCAGCTGAATATGAAACAGCTCGGTGAGACTGGTGACTTGAACGTGAAGCATTGTATTGATTTTTTCTTTCTAACTTGTTTATGCTTGGTGGCCAACTCATACGCGTTTGTATGCGTGTTTGTGCGCGTCTCGCCGGAGGTGTCTGGAACTTGAAGAATGTTTTGATGAAAGCATACGGTAGGTTAGCCATTTTTTGAGTTAATAATTTTTTATAGTAATAAAAACAGTGAACCGCTCTTAAAATATCAAAGTTCTGCTAGTAGCAAAATCAAATATTTTTCATATGAACAATTTAAATACTAAAATATACATGAACGATAATTTAAGAGGTCTGCTTTTTTTTTTTGTTAATCTCTGACGTCTGAGACATACCAATTTTTCAAGATATCTCTGTGCTTATGGGTGCACGTATTGTTTTGTACCATAATCAGAATTCGCTATTCTGGCCGTGCATGGTTAAAGCGTTGGCAATAATTGGACATCTCATATTAGGAAATTTGCTAGGAAGATGATCATGTTCTGAATGCAACTCTATGAAATCATCTCATGCAGGGTTCCTCTTTTTTATCATAAACCAACAAGGGCTCTATTTCATTAATCTGCTAGCTTTCCCAGCCTGCCCATCAAGAATCTAGGAAGAATATTGTCAATACATGAGTAATCCTACTCCATTAAGTACATTACAATGTAGTAATCAAACATTGGATCAAATTGTCCGTTTCTCATCTATTGACGCTAGATCTGGCTCTAATACATATGTAGATCAGAATCGAATCAGCCAATTAGATCACAGGCACACGTTTACCAACAAATCGACAATTTTCTGTTCCGAAGTTGGCAGAATTGAAACTCAACTTATTCAATCGAAACAGAAAGAGGAACCCTTGGTTTGGAAAGTCCAAAAGGGCTTGGTGCAATGGATCCTGCTTCTATGAGGGCAATTGATGACAGGAAAGCTGCACTCGTCCGAATGCTGTGTACCCTGTGAATGTGTCCATTTTTTGGAACATATTCATAGAACAATGTTGCTGTTGGGAAATGCGCCCTCCCATTGTTCAACCACTATGTTTGACATAGGAAAGCTATTGCGCCATAACATCGGGCTGGGCTGAAGGGTTTTTGGCCGCTTTCCAAAGTAGAGCTCAGTTCTAGGTTTTAGGGACAACGGAGACTAACATCACATTTGTTTTCTTCCCGATGAAGCATTTCAAGAATTCTTTTGCATTGAGAACAGTACATACATTTTATATTTGTAATGCATAGCTGTAAACGGACAAACGACCATGAGTTAAGTGGCTCGCCTTTTTCTTCATCCCTTGAGTTTTAGGTCATTGTGTCTTAAGGATAGGACTGTACAAGAAGTCAAGCCAACTCAGATCGATTCGAGCTCACTCAGACTATATTTGTGTTTTTGGATATTCATATATTCGGATTCCAATACAAATAAAGAAAAGTCATATCTGAATCCGAAATCCGATTTTACAATCTGAATCTGATCCGATTCTAAATCCAAATTTTATCCATTTTAAAAAAATGTAGAAGCATTGGATGTATGATATTTGTCTATCTGATCCTAATTCATTTGGATATTTATGTATATTCTAATCTGAACCCAATCAGATGTCATTTCTTAAGTCCTAATTTAACCCGACTTCTTGTTTGGATATTAAATTTCTTAAATTGGATCGGTTCGGTTGTATATCCGATTCAAATCAGAAATGTTAACATCCTTATTGCTTGGTTAAATTTGACTTGTTTGTTGCAAGAGTCAAGCTCGAGCTTAACGGAAAATTCAAGCTTATAGACGAGCCGAGCAAACTCAAGTAAGCTGGTTTAATCTAGGTTATATATATATATATATATATATATATATATATATATATATATATATATATATATATATATATATATAATCCAAACTTAAAACGAAGGAAAGAAATCAGGTCAAATGAGGTTTTGGTAAACGAGCCTAACCAAGCAAACTCGAGCTTGAGCTTGCTTGACTGTTGATTGAGCCAACCAACATGTGAGTGGAATCGAGTTAAATTCTAGAATCAAAATCCCCCCTCAAACTAGAATTGGCATGAAAATTCCAGTTCCAGTTTTTCTTTGTGTTTGATAGTATGAAATTTTGATGGCAGAATTAAAAACCACTTGTTTGATGCAAAGAAAATTAAATTTATAGAACTCATAAATTAAAATCTTCATGCCTCGTGTCAAGAAAAGAGATGTAAAAGGATTGCAGAATTTAGGAATCATAATTCCACCCCTTAGGTAAGTATCATAACTTAGAAATTTTGATTATGGAAGAAGCCTATAATTCTGGAATCAAAAGTCTTTACACACATCTCATTTTTAAAGAACGAGAATAATAATTCTAAATTTCCATTGATTCCGTGCAAATCAAACGCCCCCCTTAGAGAATATTAAACTTAAATCTGTATTAATTCTGCTTCATCTCCTGCACATTTTACATTGTGCCTTACAAAGTAAAGAGCTAATTAACTGCTATAGAAAGTTCTCTGATTTTTGCGCGCATTCAAGGAAGTGGAGATTGAGCATGGATCCGTACGTCTGCTGTGCCCTGGTGTAGACGACAGATCCGAAATAATTTAAATCTACAGTAGCATCAACCTGCTGCTCATCATGATTATAAGTATCATTCTATATGGGGCCCGTGCAGATAATGGACAACTAAGAAATTCTCAATGCTTAACAAAAGCTTGACTAGGAAGATGTGATGCTGAGCAGCACTGTGGCTTCTTCTTTATGGATGATCTGAGAAGAGTTGCTGCTGCAATTTCTTACCTACAAAACAGGTTGGAAGACGACGAACTTACAGCCTGCCCACATGACATGCACTCTGCAAAAAACCATTGAGCTATCTACAAACAACTTTGTAAAGCACTCCAGTGTCGTAGATAAAGATCACCAAAACAACTAAGATTATGTAATTTAGTGGGTGGCTGGATATTCATGATGAAGCTTCTCTCTCTCTCTGAAAACAACACTTTTGCTCTAGATAAAGATTATCTAATCCACTGAAGTTATGCAAGATAGTGGTTGACTATGATGAAACATTTCTTCGTCTTTCCACTGAAAACGCAGCTCTACTGCACTAGATAAAGTTTATCTGAAAATTTTGTGGAATTTGTGGAAGTTAGTGTTTGATCATTATGAATCATCTCTCTCTCTCTCTCTCTCTCTCTCTCTCTCTCTCTCTCTTAAATACAGTCAATATGGCAGACATAACAAACAATACCTGGTCCCATTGGGAATTTGAAACTTGAGAAGTACTGGTAGTTGTGGAAAACACTCCACATGAGGATGTGATGTTGAGGCTGCTGTTCCATCTCCAGTTGTTTTAGAGGTTATAGCCAATGAATTCAAGTACTATGGGCAATATTATAGGGCTTCCAAGCATGATGAGCAGGTGCTTGGGTAGAGATGTCAATATATCTGATTTGGATTGGTTATCCGATTGAACCATTCAAAAAAAATCGGATATGCAAAAAAATTAATATCCAATTAATAAATCATATTGGATTCGAATTTAAGAAAATGACGCCCAATTATATTCAGATTCAGACATGCGTAAATGCCTAATCGGATTTGGATACGGATTCTGATTTGATTTATTTTTAAACAAATATCATATATCTAATGCTCTTGTATTTAGGAATCGGTCAAATTCGATTCAAATACGGATTCAGATTCAGATATGAATGTGAAAATCAGATTCAAATCAAATTCAAAATATTAAATCAGATTTTGATTCGGATTCAGATATCACTTTCTTTGTTTGTATTGCAATACATGAAATAACTAGAAAAGTAGATACAATTAAGGGTATATTGGATTTGAATCCGAACCATTGAACTTGGTCTTTCTTGTATAACTTATGGCCTGTTTCATCCAGTAAATCACGTACAGGACTGAGATATAGAGATACACATAAATATTCATACGGCTTGGAGTTTCATATTCTTGTTCATAAATCATCTTTATTTATCATGTTTGGGTTTGGACTCTAGTAATACTTATCGACACTGGAAGGATCTATAGTGGGGCCAAAGATGTACAGCTGGATCTTGCTAGATTCAGATTCCTCCCACCAGATCCAGGACCAATTTATCCACTATTTCTCTACATAAACAGTCTCAGCATCTGTCTCAAGATATTTCAATTAGTAATTTCATTTTTTTTTCTGCATATTCTTCAGTTAACTTTAAGTTCAGTATCTTTTATTTATTGAATCTTTCTTTTTCTTATTTCATGTTTTAATATGTCAAGTTTGAAGGGACCCAACTTGACCCGAGACTATAGAACATAGATGCACGTAAGACGAACATGTAGAATCAAATCGAGGGCAGAGCGAGGATTTTTTTCAGGGGCAGACAAAATGGTCTAATGAACTTATCCGAGTAGGGCCGAACTAAATCTGAATCCAAAAAATACACTACGCAACTAAAAATTTTCAATTTTCTTAATATATTTTTTTTTCCAATTAGTATGGATAGGGCCGAGGCCTAGGCGGGCCCGCCCTCCCTCCACCCCTGAATGAAATACTTCTCTTGGGCACCTCACACCATAGCATGCAAGACATTTTGGACAACTTTCCATGTGCAAGCAATCAATGTAGAAAAGGAAAATGGATTGATTGGGAAAGAAGGTTCAGGGAATCAATGTTGTGCATATGCACTACTTGGACGTCCATTTCAACGTTATGTTGCAGTTAATGCGTAGGACACAAACGTTCAACAGCTTCAGAATTGCCATTTGTAAAATTTCTAATAGTTACTAAACCATGGTTTCCCATGAGAAGCTTGACCCTCGTCTTCACCTGCTTTAGAGATTGCAATTTTTTGGATTTTAAATTCTTTGTTTGTTAAATGGATCTACGATGAGATCCAACATGTAACCGAGGATTGGGAGCTATGGTAAAATGTCCCAATTCGGCAGCTCTCGAGAGGCCTTCCAAAACTAGCAATATCAACACAAAAGAATCTTTTTTTTTCATATATTTACATATTTGGATTCAAATCCGGATGAAAATGCAAACAAAGAAAAGTCATTCGAATCTAAAACCTGATTTCACAATCCGAACCCGATTTGAATTCAATTTTTACATTGATCATATCTGAATCTAAATCCAAAGTTTGAACGGTTGAACCAAATCTAAGAGCATTGCATATATGATATTTATTTAAAGACAAAGTTGATCCAAATCTGAATTCAAATGAATCTGATTGGATGTCATTTGTTAATCTGAACCCGATTCGATTTCTTAATTGGTTATTAATTCAGATTATATTCACATCAAAAGTATTAACATCCATATACCTTCATATAACTGTGCCCGAGCGAGTCAAACTAAGCTTGACCACAAGTTTTATCATACGTGACTTGCGGCTAAGGGCAGAGGCAGGTGAGGGATTGTGTGAGCAGTTGCCTACCCTAACCCACAAAAATCGGTTATTCTTATATTAATCTTCACAGCATTACATGTTACATGTTTCTGCTCGTGTAGGCGGGATGCCCTTGGCACATTGAGAATTAGATTATATTGGGACAAAAATTCCAAGTCCTCAGGAGAGCTTTTCAGCGCATTTATAATAATTTGAAAGATTGACCAAAAAAGGTCCGCTGGCCAAAGCTATCAGTTAGGTTCCATAAAAGTCAGGCTTAGGCCAACCCGACGCTCAGAACCCGAAATTGGGCCTAGCTCAATGTTGGAAACCTAAGCTTGAACGGTTCAAGTTGAACCCGGTTAAAAATAATAATAATAAATAAATATACAATATATTTTTAATAATAAAAATAATATTAAATAACTTAATCCGATGCGAGATCGAGCAGTACCAATGTTCACCCCTGACAGCTAGTCACTATGTCCAATTATATTCCCATTTTATCGGCACTATGTCCAATCACATCAATATGACTGTATGAAAATTTAATCATTGGAAGCCTGAGGTGTTTCGGAGTCACGCGAGGTAAAATGTGAAACCCAACTCCAATATCATTGCAAAGGAAAAGCTAACTTAGTCTTTTGAGGGCAAGAATAGCAGCCGGTAGAGTTGGTGAACTAATAGTTATCCAAAGTGCCCCAACAAATCCTTGCACATCCCTCAGGGACAAAGGGATTTTACTGGCTGTTTTTTCTTTAGAAATATTTTAATATGCTCTTGAATTTTAAAAAATTAAGCGATGTTGAGAATTAGCTTTTCTTAATGTGCTTGTTTTGTATCAAGATTTAGGTGAAAACCATTGCTCCTCTTTGTTTTCAAGATTCAAAGGTGTTGTAGGTGTTACGATGCACTTTTCAACCTAAGTTTTTCACATGTTACCATTTGCAATCCGAAAGAATATCATTTTATAGTAATCAAAATGAGGAAGTATGGTCTATGTGTTCCTAGATAGATCCGACTAATTATGCTACGCCTCTGTGAAGACTTTTCCATTGCTTTTAGAAACTTATTCAAACTTATAGAAGAAATGCAATTTCCTCTAATTATGTTGCGTTGGAATGAATCAAAATTATAAAATACTTTTAAAAGAACTACTAATAAAAGTTCAACATGAAAAATAGCGTACTCTGTTAGGTCGTACTATACTATAGCGAGTTAAAAAAACATAGAGATGCCTTTGCAACCTAACTTGAGAGCAGTGGTGCCAACTGCCAACCTGGCCCTATAAATACATGGACAAAACTTGGCTTCTCCGTCGCCAATTTCAACAAGGCCGAACCTTAGGATGGGGCCTACAGATTTGCAGAATAGGTTTTGTGGGCCCCAGGAGCTCCTATATCAATGCATTTATAACGTGAGAGTGGGTTCACAAAGGTTAAAACATGAACAAATAAATAAATAAAACGCTGTTTTTCACACATTTGGACTTTAGAAACAAATTGTAATATATATATATATATATATATATATATATATATATATATATATTATCATGTTTCCCTCTATCTAAGTTTTTAGTCAGTTAGGTTTACGGCATGTTTAGATGCATGCTCAAAACAAAGTTTTGGAAGCAAAGCGCCATTTTGCCTCTAAAATGCCATTTTCGGCGTGTTTTAGTGAACTAAAAACAGTGTTTCTGGTTTTGTCTAATGCAATCTTACTAGGAGTTGGCTCCCCTCCTTTGTTATGGATCAACAAAAAATATATGTACCTCCTTTATTAACAATCAAACAAGCATGCCCGCTCATGGGGCATGGGCACGTGTGCTGAGAGCAGTGGTGCGGTAAAGGAAAGAAGGATATTTTGGTAATTTATTAAAAAGTGTTCTTTATAGTTTTTTTATTTTTTTCTTTTTCAATTTTGTTTATAAAAAAAACTTTTTTTTTTCAATGTAAATTAAGAGTAGTCATTAACCATGCTGACTCACGAAAATTCATGCACCACATAAAAAGGAAAAATATAATTGATCCAGGAACGAAAGAAGAATGATCGATCTTGCTAATGGAGGCACAACTTTTACCTATCCTCCGATTCTGGTCTCTTGTGTTGTTGACAAATTCTTGTATCTCATTCTATTTACCACATCATTTTACTGTACTTCGACATCTTTACATCGTTTTTAGTGAAAAATTTTTATTAAAGAAACTAATCTCAACGAATAATTTGAAAGAATTAAGGAGAAAATATGAGTGTATTTGTTGTTAATATATTCACATAGATCGATACAGAAAACAAACGAGAAACACAAGAATGGAATAAATTGATTGGAGAGAGAAAGAGAGAGCGAGAGACGGGAACAATAATCAATTGTTACTGTTCAATGAATCTGCCCGTAACGGTTTGCTATTTTTGTAGAACAGCTTCATATTGTTGTTGATAGTTCTTACATAATGATTAACTTGATTATTCACGAGTATCTGCACTTACATAAAGTTTTGTACGTCGATTTTCATAATTGGTGGGCATTCATTATAAGTTGTTCGTTGTTTGGCCTTTCTCTAAGCATTTTTTGCTTTTCTTCAAAGATTCTTTTGTTGACAATAGTGAGCCCTGATCACCAAGCCTTAGCAAAAACAGTGCCATGAAAACTCAGTATCACTGGATTTGACATAGGACATTAAGCTTAACACCGTTCACATTTTCTTCCTACGATTTGTTCACCACAAATGACTTAACTTTCGCTTATAACGTAAGCTCTTTGAATGAGCAGTTTAGCAAACACCACTAGTTTTTATCAATACAAAGCCATACAAGTGCTACAGCGACAAAACAATTGGTGACATATTTATGTACAGGTGCCCTTAACTAGAGCGACTGATCGCTTACCAGTTGCCCAACCAATTGAACCACAGCCATCAGAATAGACATGTCATATCTTTATGCCTTTAAAGATTTGGTTTACTTTAAAGTTTATGTGGACCTATGATACATCTTTCAATTCGGGTGTCGTACTTATCATCATTTATAAGTGAGACAAGAAAAACACTAGAGCAAGGCCGAACCACAAGATTCAAACTTCACAATTTGAGTGTACGAACAAAGTCAAGAATTTTTTGTTGCATGAACCCAACTATACTTTCAAAATTTTAATAAGACAAAAATATTAAATTTTCAAAATTTTATATAGGTTAAAATAAAGTTTTTAGAATTTACAAGTAAATTTTTGAATTTTTAAAAATCTGAAGATGAACCATGGCCCCTGCCGGCTCCTTGCCCCTGCCTAGGGGTGAACACGAGCCGAGTCGAGTACGAGCTCAGTCAGCTTGAGCTCAGCTTGACTAATGAAACCTCAAGCTCGACTCAACAGTTATGTGTTGAGCTCGAGCTCAACTCGAATAAGACTCGACAAACTCGTTTGAATAAAATTGATATTCATTGTTACGTGTTGAGCTCGAGCTTGACTCAATTAAGGCTCGACAAACTCGTTTGAATAGAATTGATATTCATCATTACGTGTTGAGGTCGAGGTCAACTCAATTAAGGTTTGACAAACTCGTAAACTCATTTGAATATATATTGACTTGATTAAGGCTCGACAAACTCGATTAAGGCTCGAGCTCGACTTGACAGTTACGTGTTGAGTTCGAACTTATCTCGATTATTTGAACGAGTCAACTCATGAGCTTGAACTTGACTCGTTAAGCAAATGACTCGGCTTGAACTTGTTCAGAAGCCGAGCTGTAACGAGTCGTTGTTCACCCCTACCCCCGCCCCGCCTTTATTTTTGAATTATATTCGTTAAGGCCATACAGGCATTTGCCAAACAAGTCACTGAGAGGAAAGAGGTTGGTGTAACAGAAGCAGTTCAACTCCCACCAACAACCTTTCTTGAATAACAAAGCTGCATCTAAGGGGTTTCACCTCTGCTGTCACAAGAATTGATGCCTCATTTTTCTTTAGCTTGTTTATAAGAAAAAACGTAAGACTGCTAATTGAATAAAATTTGGATCCAAATAGATACAGGCGAGTGAGTTGGGAGTTCTGAGCTCCAATTTTTACATTCGGTCAAAGTTGAAGAACTTTATAACCGATCGCATCCGAAATCCTCTACCAAAATTTTCTAACTGAATCCAAATTAGATATCGAAATTATATCCAAAGAAAGGATATCCCTAAGTACGCTCAACTGATTTTGTTAGATCCCGTTCAACAACAATTCAATTTATCGCTGTTCAGGTATTCCGAATCCTATTATCGATTCCAATGCAAAGAAAGAAAAGTCTATGCAAATTTTAATGTATATGAATGTTTGATACAAAATATTTGCTTAATAAGTTTGAAGTCTAATCTAAATCATAATCCAATTGCACATTTACTTAAAACTATAGTTTATAAAAATTGTGTTTCTTTAAAAAAAAAACTTATTAAAAACACGAAAACATGAAAAAACTATACATTCTTGCTTTTTTTCTCATTTTTTCATTTGCGGCAATCCTGTTCACTTTTTTTAAGGATAAACTGTTTGTTTTTATTTTCATTGCTTATTTATTTATAATTGTTATTGTTTTATTAATTTCTTATTTTTATTTTCTCATTTCTAAATTAAAAAAATTGATCATTTTTTTTCCTTTTTCCAAGGTCACCATATTATGATGAGAAAATGTGTCGTGTTACTCTCGTAATCCGTTATTTCATATCGAACTTTGAAATGATTTAACTATTTATTTTGGTACCGATCTACCTATTGACACCCTTAGGCAGTGTTTGATCGCTTACGATAAGAGATCTAAAATTGCTTTGAAAAATTCTCAATTTAAATAAATAATATGGATCTTAAAGTCTTATTATATATAAAAACTGTAGATTTAAGACAGAAAATCCTTAGGATCTATTATCACAAACACACCCTTAACGTTATAAGGAGCAAACATGTGATTGAGCTGACTACCGTAACAACCGGGCAGAATAGCCGGAAGGGACTCGGTCGTCCAAATTCGTATGAAGAAGGGCAAAAGAGGCATAGAATGTCCCTTTCTCAGGTAACTATGAGATAGCGGCATCGAGCAGGTTGAGATTTCCCGCCTCGTCCTTTTGTCCCCCTCCTCTCCTCTTCCTCCCCTCCTCCACTCTCTCTCTCTCTCTCTCTCTCTCTCTCTCTCTCTCTCGGTCTGCTGTCTTTAATGGCGGCTGCCCTTCCTTCCTTCTAGGTTTGCTAGTCTCGACGGAGGAAGGCTCTTTCTCTCTCGCTCTGTGTGTTTTAATGGCTGGGTTCCTAGTTTTGCGCAAACGAGATGGAATGGTGAATCGGATGGCGACTCGTCTGCGGAAGCACAGGAGCCTCTCTCGTCCTTTCCCCCCTAGAGGGTAGGCTCGAGAGTCGAGACGTGGCTCTTGTCTTTTACAGTTCTTTGACGCACCGCAGCTGCTGCTTCTCCTCCTCTGCTGCATCTGGGGAAAGAGTTTCTGAAGCAGGCGCTCTTTGTGGATGAGAGCGGTCGATTTGGGTTTGAGACGCAGAGGGAAGCTGGGATCCAAGGGGACGACGTGTTATAGCCTCAGTCACCGCGGAGAGGATATTGTGCAGAGAAGTACTCCCAAGTTCGCATTTTCTTGACCGTGTTCAGCTTTCCGAGAGGTTTGGAGAGAGAAATGCACCTGGCCTGATAGGTAAGAGGTTCTCTTGTTTATTTTGCGTTGAGGAAAACTGGTTCCTTGGGGTTTCTTCTGTGCAGTTTCTGGTGTTTCTCACTTTTCCAAGTGGTGCAGCTTCGGATCAAGCGGCTCTTTTCTTTAGGTTGGGTTCATCGGAGATCCTCAGCGCTGGATTATCATTCCTGAGTCTCGATTGACGGTGAGTGTAGAGGAGGAATTTGGGATTTCCAGTTCTCGAAGAAACCAAAACGGAAACGTATGGATCATTTACTGGTTTTACTTAAAAGGCAAAGATGCAGGCACGATCGTCTTCGGCATAAACATTTTTTTGCCAATTTACTTTCAGATGATTTGTCCTTTTTTGTCTCTGGAAAACTTCGTTCTTGCCGAGTTTTTAATTCGTCTATGTTTACAAGCAAATTTGGTTCTGCGGCTGATCGGAGTTTGTTTTCTACTGTGATTGAGTTTTGAAATGCATTTTGCCTTAGTGGTTTCCATTTTTTCCTATTTAAGATGAAACATGAATTTTGGAAAGTTTAGATGTCTTCATGCACTTTAAGCCATCTGGTTTGGTATTGAAGCACCGAATATTTCGGTTAATGCAGATCTGTGTTCGCAGCCAAACATTTCATATTAAATGTGGGTAGTTATTGGAGTCAGAGAAATCAAAGAGATTAGGTGGGGTTACTGAAAGTCTGCTAGAAAAAATCTGGGAGACAGACCCAGCTATCCACATTCTGCAGGCTTCTGTTCTTCCAGGCATTGTTGCTGAACTTATGAGAACCGGAAAGACAGTTTCTTCCGAGTTATTTTGGTGAAGAAGGTAGAGTTGTAGTTTTCTCAGTATCCTATGCGAAAAGAGAAATATCAGATGTTCGTTCTCCATATCTGAGTGTTGAAGAGAAGAAACAAATCTTGGCGTGTCAGGTTGTCACAGATGGCAACTCTTCTATCCTTCTCTGCTACTCTATTCCTTGGCTTGCTTGTTATAGGTCAGGCAAGTTCAGATCCTGTTGCGGACAAGAATGCATTGATCGACTTTATTAGCAAGATGCCTCCTACCAGAGACCTCAATTGGGATCCAAAATCCCAAGTGTGCAATAATTGGGTCGGTGTGATATGCACTGCAGATGGCAGTAGAGTGGTGGGACTTCGCTTACCAGGAGTTGGATTATCTGGTTCATTACCGTCGAACACACTCAGCCGACTGACCAAGCTTCAGATCCTCAGTCTGAGATCCAACGGCATATCCGGTCCCTTCCCTAACGATTTTTCCAATCTCACAAACTTGGTTTCCCTCTATCTCCAGAACAACAACTTTTCTGGACCCTTGCCTTCTGATTTCTCACCATGGAAAAAGATGGTCTTTTTGAATTTCTCAGACAACAGTTTCAGTGGTAGCATACCTTATTCTCTCTCAAACCTAACACAACTTGCAGGTTTGGACCTAAGAAACAACTCGCTCTCCGGCAACATCCCGAATCTGGACCTTCCCAATTTGCGGTTTCTGAATTTGGCGAATAATCATCTGAATGGAACTGTACCCAAATTTCTGCAAAGATTTCCTAATTCATCATTTTCTGGAAACTATCTTATTTATGTCCGATCTTCTCTCGATCCAGTCTCCGCGCCTAGTTCCTTACCAACGCCTCCTCCAGCTTCAAATCTCCGAAGATCGAAAAAGTTTGCGGCTACCGCTATACTGGCCATAGCGGTAGCTGCTTGTGCATTGGCATTTGTTGCATGTGTGATTCCTCTGCTGATTTATGTTAGAAAGAGTGATGGAAACTTCCCTGATGGGAAAAAGCAGAAAGATAGGAAGAAATTAGAAAAAGAAGGAAAAAAGGACGAGGATTACCAGGAAGGGGAGAAAAATAAGCTTGTTTTCTTTGAGGGTAGTTCTATGAGTTTTGATTTGGAGGACCTACTGACGGCATCGGCTGAGGTTTTAGGTAAAGGTACCTTTGGAACGGCATATAAAGCTATTCTAGAGGATGCGACTGCAGTGGTTGTGAAGAGGTTGAAAGATGTCCCAGTGGGGAAGAGGGAGTTCGAACAGTTGATGGAAGCAGTTGGGAGTGTAAGACATGAGAATGTTGTTCCACTGAGGGCTTACTACTACTCAAAAGATGAGAAGTTGTTGGTTTATGATTACTTTAGTCAGGGAAGCTTGGCAACGCTTTTGCATGGTATGCCTCGTCTTCTCTCCTGCTGCTTTGGTTAATAATTTGATACGACTCTCTCTTCTTAATAGTTTTAAACATTAGGAGGTTTTCAATACAATTAAAAACATGAGAATGCTTTGGAAGTTTAACCCATATGAACATCTTTTTGCACGTCGGGTGTCTCTTTCTGATTGGCTTGATTGCCTGTTTGTACTCTAAATATTTTTTTAGTTAAACTTGCGCATTGGATTGGGGTTTGCGCTTTGTGACAAATGCTCCACAGTCAATAGAAACTGACAAGAGCAAAAAGGCACCTGGCATTCTCGTGTCGCTCGTTTAGCTAATTGATTATGTATTTGACTAAGTTAAAACGGATTTTCGGTCATAAGTGTCTCCCGTGTACTCTAGAGAACCATGGCTCGACAAAGAAAGTTTTTTGAGTTGAATAGGAGATACTTGGTACTTCGAGAAACAAGTTTCTCCTGCAATTTAGATGTAGATGCATAGAAATATCCAAGTATAAACTCTGTTATTCTCTTATTCGCCCAAGGTCTTCGTTGAATTTGTGCTTGCCTTCATTCTTTTCGTTCATGGTTGTTTATGCAGTTGTATTTGACTTTTAACTTGGTGACTGTTTATGCATATTTTTCCTACTTTTCTTCTGAGATCCTGATATCTGTCAGGGCACTGCATGCTGCAATCGTGGTTAAGATCGTTAGCATCTGATCTAGTGCTTACCAGATCATTCATACTAGTTTTTAACATGTTTTTTTTTCACAATTATTCATCTTTCTAACACCCCAAACCCATATTTTTCTTAAACTGTAATTCTTTTCCTCTCCTACTCTGGGTCCAGGCTTTTCTAATTTAAGAATGGTCAAGGTTGGGTTTTTTATATTAAAAAGGAAAATAGTCAAATATACTAAGAAGGAAAATGCAGTTTTTCAGGAAACTGAGCAGTTAAGGTTTCTAACGGATAGGGCATTAGTTCTTTCTCTTCATCTTGAGTTTGTCTCTCGTGAAGACGCTGATAAGAAATTTGCACAAGAACTAACATTTCTTGCTCACGTTTTTTCAGTACTCTTAGTTCTTCCTCTTCTCCTTTTCTCGAAAGTTGTACAAGAATTACTGTTTCTTTCTCACATTTTTTTCAGAATACTTAGTTATTCCTCTGCTCCTTTGCTCTAGAATTGAAGAAGTTTTTTTTTACTTCAGTAGATTCTTGTTCTCTTTTAGTCTTACTCTTACATGAGTAGTTCTAGATAGAACCACAAGGACGCAAGTTTTGCTCCCTTCTGTCGAAATATTTTTATGCTTAAGGATTTTTACGTGCACATAGTATCATGTTCGATTACGTTTGCAAGTATCAGTAGGAAGGATAAGCATGTTAATCTGCTTTGTATGTACCTTGTACCAATGGCCAAGGCGATGTTTAGGAAGAATCGTACTTGTATGGCTCGGAGTGGTGACTGTATTCCAGTCCGCGTGCGAAGTTGAGATAGCCCCCTGTATTTAGCGATTGAGTCTCAGGCTTTTCTTTGTCCTACAAGGGCAAAACAGTAGTATTATCATATGATATACATACATTTTTTTTCCAAGATGGTGCGCATCTAGATTTAAAGCTTTTCTGACAAGTTAGAATGTCTTTTGCAACGAAAATGAATGATAAATCCGTAAAACGGTAAAAGTTCTCAACTACTTGTCAGAAAAATCATGTAAGCAGACAGCCACAAACTGAATGGAGAACAGAGCTTCAAGCCACAAGCATCTAACCATACTGCGAGAGATGGGCAGCAATCCAATAATTCAAGCCGTCAATTGGAAGATGATTCTGCAAATTGACATTGAAGACTAATTATTTCATGTTGCCCATATTCATGTAGTTTTATCGCGTCACCTTGATATGAGATGAATTTAGGTACTGGTACAGACTGCATACAAGACTAGTTGCCTGGACTATTAAATGTATTAACTATTAAAGTAATTTACCTAGGTCATTCTCTACTGTCTGTAAGGTAATTTACCAAGGTCGTTCTCTACTGGCAATCTCAAAATTAGGATCCTCATTAACATATGTTATGAGAAAACCCACATCAGAAGCTATTTCAACTCCATGCATAATGAAGTTACACATACTTGGGAGCAGTTTCCTGGAACTTTGGAAATATAGTGGCATTTTGCTTCTTTTTATGCTATGCCAGGGAGAGTCGGATATTTTTGTTGATCTGCTTATATATCTTCGTTTCAGGGGGAAAGGGCGATGATAGGCCTTCACTTGATTGGGTTTCGCGTCTTCAAATTGCTGTTGGAGTAGCCAGAGGCATTGCTTGCATCCATGCAGAGGGTGGTGGGAGGTTCATGCATGGCAACTTAAAATCCTCTAATGTCTTTGTTAATTCTAAACGATTTGGATGCATATCAGATTTCGGCTTGTCTGTTACATCAATGCCAGTAGCCCAGCCACGTACACGGTCAGTTGGGTACCGAGCTCCAGAGGTAATGCAGATGCGGAAACCAACACAAAAATCGGATGTTTACAGCTTTGGGGTTCTGATTTTCGAGCTTCTGACTGGAAAGCCTCCTATCCATATTCCTCCTCCCAACATCTCTGGTGGTGGGACCGAAATTATTGATTTAGCCAGGTGGGTGCAGTCTGTGGTGCGAGAAGAATGGACAGCTGAAGTATTTGACGTTGAACTACTGAAGCACCCAGGGATTGAAGAGGAGCTGGTGCAGATGTTGCAGGTTGGTATGGCATGCGTTGCAAGATTGCCAGAACAGAGGCCCAAGATGGCCGAGGTAGTGCGGATGATTGAGGATGTCAGGCCGTTCGATTCTGGAACCCTGCCTTCGCCAGTGGCAAGGACACCCGAGGACCTCCGACCTTCCACTTCAGGTTAGTACATGTCTGGTGCTGCAGCAGCTGCCATTGTCTTAATCTGCGATTTCGGCAGATTACAGAAACCTCCTTGTTTCTGTGATGATTGGCTATTCGGAATGTCTGCAGCGATGCTGTAGTTTTCATAAGTTTCTTGTGATTCCATGTTATTGCTCGTCGTATGGTCTTTGTTGTTCCCTTCGATTTCTCATTCAATTGTTTTGTTTAAATTCCTCTTGTGATTAAATTACTTTAACGAGACAGATGAAATTGATAAATTAAGATGAGATTAACATTTTCCATCTCGGAAATTACTGGAGATTAATTTGATTACTGGTATAAAAATATCCGTCCTGTCACAAAACCATTGTTTTTTACGGTTTTGTGAAGCCTCATCTTCATGTCTAAGCCCTTTAAACTAAAGAGGATGCATGAACACTGCAAGGTAGGCCTAATTAAGCTTGGCCTAGTTCTTTCGAAATCTCACTCAATTCATTGTGGATCTTGAAGGTTTCTACCAAGCTGAATCAGTTTTGGATAAGCTCGGAGTGTGTATTAAACTGAGAATGGAACCTACATTTTGGTCTGTGTGGGTATTTCCAAAAGAAACATCTTCATATTTCATAGAACAATGGTTACCTCTTTCAAGTTAGAAAGAAAGGTTCGTGTATAACAGGCGTTACATCTTTCTGTGGACATGCAAACACGAAGATAAACCTTAGGGGCCGTCATGAATCTGCCTAAAAGTATCTGTCTCAACCTTTGACGTTATTCTCATTATTAAACGACTGGGTAGTGAGACTGTCTCAAGTCATGCTCAACTTTAGTTCCTGGGCAAAGCCGAATGTCCAGAGCCAGAGGACTGGCTGCGAGGATATCTTTTTGTCAATGGATGCTCCTCTATTGCACTCTAGTCTTTGAAAGATGAGAACCAACTATTTAGCATCTACATTGCTAATTAAAGCATTATATTTGTAAGAACTATCGGTAATAATGAGTATGCAAAATGGATCTGTTTCTCGACAAAAGTCTTGCGACTTAGTAGGTGTCTTGTCAGGGATCCAAATAAGTAGTGAAATGTTGAGTTGATATAATTTGAAGAAGCCAAGTGCCCAGCCCAAATCTGAGAATCGTCTACTTCAAAGCAATCAAATGGAATATCTCCCCTGTAGCACAAAGTGCTCGAATGGCTGAGGGCAAGGCGGAAACCTTGAAGCCAATGAGACGACATAGCAAGGGAACACAGTTATGCACCGCACGATTGCTTCCAAGATCGCTCCATGAGAATATGTACATGCTGAAACGTAAACTGATCTCAGAAATGCTTTGTGGGACTGAAACTTTTTTCTTTTGTCTGAAATAATGGAAACACCATTGATGCGAATCAAGATCCACGACACAGGAAAACTCTCTAGTTGAAAAGAATCAAACGGCCACAAATCAGTGGCAGAGATGCATATGACTTGCCAAATTTTCCATATACCCATACACAGATTGTCACCTATGAGGGGCCTTCAATTATTCCGTCGTTGGGTGCTGCAAAGTAATGAAATTGGGCATTTGGTATTTATTACCTTTTGTAGAGGCAGAGTAACTTTGGGGGTTGGGACAATAGACACGGTGAGGCTGGTATGTGGTCAATTTCCGTTTCAAATCAGATTCTTTATGTCATAAAAATGTAGTCACCAACACACAAGTTGAATAAAAGTGATGGCGGCACTCTAAGGCATCTAAAGCAAGCAAATCATGTACCTTAAGGGGATGAGGGGTTGGGTGGGGGCTTCGGCTTTCAATTGGGTGGTGGGGCCTACTTTATAATTTGGAATGTCGTTCTAGAATGGCAATCCATGTCATGGGACATCAATTTCACTTTTTATTGTTCTTTTAAAATGCAGGTAGCATGGGATTGTAGACATGCAAATGAGGACGCTAAATCTACTACGAGAGTAATCACTGGATCCGAAGTTTGGATCTCAAGCTGAAAAAGGAGCAATCTGAGAACAGAGACCGAGTTTGATACCTAGCTAGAAGGTGACTGATTCTAGCGACTAGAGTCTTTGAAAAGCTACCAAGTGACTGATGCTCTCTTTAAAAGAGTCGTGGTTTAGATTAGAACTCAGTTTTGGACATCAAATCCGGGGGATCTGATCTGATGAGGAATCCGGGTTCCAGGACCACAACTTGTCCACTTTCAAGTGGCCAAGGACCTGAGTAATGGCAGTAGGAATTCCCACTGCAATTGATAAATAATAGATTTAGACTCCGCTAATGTCAAAGATGAACAGTTGCCCTTACATCCGGATATTTTTAGTCATTTCAACAAGTTTTCAACCAGCAATTAACGCATTTTGGTTTTCCCACACTAGCTGCATAATTGCCCCAACGAAACATATAATTGTCAAGTTGATTTAAAAAATAATAACAAGAAAACTTTAATTTTGCATTTTTTACATAAAAAGTAAGGGCGTTTGGACGACAGCTCAAAACAAGGGTTTGAAGGCAAATCCTGGTTTTGCCTCTAAAGCGCCATTTGAGGTGCGTTTGGATGATATAAAAACCAGGTTTAGTTTCTATAAAAGGCCTGAAAGACCTGCCTTCCCCAAGTTTTTAAGGCAAAACTGATTTTTTCCCCCACCTCCAATATTTTTACTTCCCATCTACACATCCAAACTAGGTTTTAAAAAATTAAGTTTTCCACTATGTTTTTTCATGAAACCAGTCCTTTTATTGTGTCATCTAAACGCTTCCTGGATCTTTTTTTTTTTTTTGGGGGTGGGGGGAGGGGGAGGTGTTTCATTTTGATGTTTTCAAAACAACTGATTTCTCTATTGACTTTGATGAACTGAACTCATTTTTTATGTAATTTAAGGTTTACAATGTGCCACATGTAATATTTTTAATCACTTTTTATAAACATAACTTTATACATAATTTAGTACATGAATCAAATTAGCCAAATGACTAATAATCAGCTCACATAATCCTAATATTTACTCTCTCTCTCTCTCTCTCTCTCTCTGTGTGTGTGTGTAAAATGGTAATATTTACTCTCTGTGTGTGTGTGTGTGTGTGTGTAAAATGGTTTAAGGTTTATAAGAGTCACATATAAAGTTACATTTCAATGCCACAGTACTAATTGTCATCCATTTTTTCAAAAAGAGTAATTTGATGATGGCACTCTATGGACAACAAATGAAATTGATCAATCATATAGTCAACACACACAGTCTACATATCCATTTAATCCAGCAATTTTATGAACTTTATAAGCGTTACGAGATAATAGATTAAGTAAAATAAAGATTGTGTATTGATTATGAGCCATTTTGATCGATTTTATTTCCAAGATATCATGTGTAAAGTTTACTTTCTTAAGTCAAGACGACAATTGTGAGCCGGAAAGCATGAGATGTAGTGGGGGCGGGTTACGACAACCAAACAGCGACTAAAGGTCTCTGTAAGTGACTATTTCTTGAAGCTCTATCTGTTTGGTCTCTCTCTCTCTCTCTCTCTCTCTCTCTCTCTCTCTCTCGTAAAAAAGACGAATACTTGACATGCTACCCAACTCGAGCTCATAAAGAAATTGGGCCAAAAGGAAGACACGTTGGGCCTGATAAATGCGATGCTTCAAGATGAATTGTCATGAGAATTTGAAGGCCAATCTTACTGGACCATGCCAAAACTTTGTTTAGAATAAAATTCAGACTCTAATCTAGTTAAACTCTACACTAGTTTATTCGCAGGAAAAAAACATTTTCAACAAGTTAAAATACCTCAACAGCGTTATATAATACTATAATATCTAAACCTTATTAACTATGGTTAACAAGTTACCATGAGCAGCAATGGGGCTTCGGACTCGCGTCTACAAGTGTGGAAGAGAACTTTGCAACCCAGCCGAGTTGAACCATAGGATGAGCGGTTTTGGTTTGCATATGCTGCCTTTTCATTACATGGTTTCAAGAGCCTCACCGATTTTCGGCAGTACACCATATATGCAATGCCAACCAAGGAAAGCCTGTTGTAGCCAATTGATGACTTGTACTCAGGAACCAGATATGGGAAAGGTTGCTCACTAGGTCTAAGAGATGAAATTTCGAGGCTTGATAAAGAATATGCATCCGCTTAGATTCCATACGAGCAGCCACAATGTAGTCCGATAAAAAATGATTAAATTTCAAGGTTCGTAAATCCACAAGCAAATATGACAAGTCTCATCAATCTAACAGATGACGTTGGACATTTAAGAAGAGATACTAATCACTAATATCTTTGAGAGATTGCCTCAGGTTAGATGCCACTGCAGTACTCCCGAGCCAGTTTAGCCACGAAAACATTACTAAAAAGGTTCCGATAGCAGTAACCCCTAGTTGAAGGCATATGCTCTACCAGATCTCCAGTGTTGGGCGTTGTTCTTTTGTTTCTTTACAATTTCCAAAAAATTAAAAGCTACATTCCATTTTTACATAGACATGCGAATGTAGTTTACATGCCTTGTTCAAAACAGCAGCAGTCCAGGGAAAAAATTACAAGTACAGAGAGCTAAAATGCCCAGACAGGTCAAGAAAAAAAGACAATCTGCCACTTCTTATTTCAAACTTGACTTCCCCAAAACCCTAGTTTTAACACCTCCTGCGGAGAGAGAGGGTGAGTTTGAGTAGCTTGTAAACTAATTTATAGAGAGGAAACAGAAAAAAAGAGAATGTCAGGAAATCTTGACAAACCTTCAACTTCCTCAAACTGAACCTCCTTGATATTTTCTGCAGAAGCACGGTATTCAAACCTGCAAAATGTTTACAATTCAGGGTGAGGCCATTAAATTGTTGGATATCTCTACATTTTACCAAACTCAGCCATCGAAACTTTTCCAAAAAATGAGGATGAAAAAAGCATACTGTGTGAGGCTAGAGAAAGAACTGAACTTCTGGATTATGCACAGGTGACCATATACTTTTCAAAAGATGCACGTTGCACAATTTCTCTGATAAACTTGATACCGAAGACAAAGTAGGCCAATAATTTAGCTCCCAACTAGTGCTATATGACCATTTTAGCAGTCCCAAGGTTGAGTAAAGGCACGTTATTTAGCATTTAATTATTTGCAGAAAAATAAATGCAAGGATGATCACTCAAACTGTTTTGCAGGAAAAGCAATGTAATACACCAGAATTTACAGTCAAACATATCCGAGTAAATGGTCCAACACTTAATAATGGAAAGGAAAATGAAAAACTAAGCTGTGAAGGAAAAGGAGACAAGGCATCAGGTTGCAACTGGGACATACCTTAATTGAGAGAAATCTAAAACTTCAAACTTCAAAGAAAATCTACCAATGATTTTATGAGGTACAAGCCTCTTCTATCCTAAATGGTCATAGATGTTACCGACGCACACCATCCATGCACAAATTGCACACATGCATGCCTGCACGCACATACAACTCACATCTGCAGTCCATAAAACTTGGGTCTTTTGTTCACCATGGATCATTTCAGATCTGCCTTTGTATAGTTTCCAGATCTTCAAATGGATATTTTGAGTGACTTTTTAAGTGTGTATTTTATCTCGTTATTGCAATTATCCTATGTTCTTTACTGTCTATTGGGACTTAATTACACACGTAATAGTTAGTAACTGAGTGTAACAACTCATTAGCTTTCAGTTAATTTTTACAGTGAAAATTGATATGTACCCCAGGGTGGGAGCACCTATAGGATAAATTGAAGGAGAAAGAAATGAAAAACTTCAGCAACAGTTGATTATCAAATGCATTATCAGTTGGTTATCTACGTGTATGCACCAAGTGTCCACATATATATGCCAGTATGTATATAGACTTGAATAATATACTATAAATAGAGGTGATCAAGTATTTTGTTCTTGCTTCTATTTTTCCGTATTTTCATCTAGTATTTTTTTTCTTCTCTTGCCTGTTTTTAGTTTCGTCAAGAATAGACCTTGACCAATGGCTGACTAGCCATTGAAAGCTTCATTTGGAGCCATCAAAACCTCACCAACAGCTAGCTCTCCCCTCACTGGCTGTACATATAGATGGCAACCCCTCCCTTGTAACCTCAATGCTTTTTTAAGCATTGTGTGTTTAATCTGTTATATGTTTCTTATTGTTTCTATTGTGCCTTAGTGCACCTTGAGAGATTGACACTCTGATTCTCCTTAAGTGCCATTAACCCACTAGTTGTGTTTTCTCTGGGCTGTTATGGTGCCCATATTATGAGAACTTTTACACGTCTGCTCTAGAGTGGTCATAACCCCTGCTATATATTTTAGTTCTACTAGATTTTATACAATTCAAAAGAAAACCAAAATCTGATGATCTGTCTGCCATGAGGAATAAGGACTGAGAAGCTACACTTAGTTTAATTTGAAGAGAATTAAACACCATTAAATCTATACCCAGGAAGAAGAGCAATGTGCCACTTTAGGTAATGAAGGACCTTATGATAAGGTGGTATTATCAATTCTCTGTTAGATGGACACTTTTACAAACATTTAGTTTATGTGCCTCACACTGCTGAACACAAACTCTGGCACTACTTAGAGTTGCACAATTTTTGTCTATTCAAAAGAAAATGAGGCTTTTCCTTTTCTTTCAAATTAGAAAAAGGGTAGGTAGGAATGGAGGTGCTACCCTCCTTCGCACCCTTTTTAGTTAGATAATAAATAGAAGAAAGACTAGGCATACCAAATAATCACTTAATAGACACACCGCATCTTATTGGCATACTTGGTCAACCACTGTTTATGTGTTGTCTGAAGCTGCCTGGCCAATTTTTTCTGCTATGATTTCATAGATGAGATTGGATAAATGTTATTTGTGCAGTGTTTTTATTAAGCCCTATAACTTTGGACCATCCAATCTCTTCTACAGATCAGTTTGGAAAGAATCAGGAAGTAGCTGGATGGCTGGAAAACAATGGCTAGCTAAAGTCACCCACAATACATACATATACACATAGATTCATATAAAGTGTTTGATGCATACAATCATGTTCCTTCAGTAGTCCAACATAGATGTTAATGGCCAGTGTGCAGATAATAGGCGAGGACCCAAACTAGGATTACTATTTTAATAGGCGACGTCATTAGGGTTTGAGGGGCATTGCACTGTTGGAAGATTCTGGAGATTCTCCCAGCGTGAACAGGGAGACTCTTAATAACAGTACTCACCTTTTCCTTCTTATCTCTTCTTGTGCATCTATCTCAAATTCTTTGCAAAGATATAGGGGTTCATCATATTTATGCCCTTTGTTTATAGACAAGACATCAGTCAAATTCTCCCAGCGTGAACAGGGAGACTCTTAATAACAGTATTCTCCTTTTCCTTCTTGTCCCTTCTTGTGCATCTATCTCAAATTCTTTGCAAAGATATAGGGGTTCATCATATTTATGCCCTTTGTTTATAGACAACACATCAGTCAAAATCACAAAATTGCTTCTATAATGAAAGTGAAATAGATTAAAAAAGAATGAGTATCTGATATAAGTGGAGTAGTGGACAATATAATGTTGCAACCTTCAAGAAATAATATGTTGTTGCAAACAGGTTACACAAAAGGTCACTACATTATCTAGATAGAAATACACCTTCAGATGTGTACATGTCTATTCTATGCACATACACTTTACACCCACTCATACAGATGAATTCACAGACATGTACACACAGAAAGTTTGCCTTCATGGCATAGACACTAATTCCTGTCAATGCAGATTATACTGTTACATACTTGTTATCTACTTAATAATTCTTATGTCTGGAGAACTTGTAATGCAAGTAAAAGAATATTAGTAGTGCAAAGGCATTATCACTTAATAATTTTTATGTCTGGAGAACTGTGCTGCAAACAAAAGAACATCAGTAGCGCAAAAGCATTATCACTTAATAATTCTTAATTCTTAAGTCTGGAGAACTATGCTGCAAACAAACGAACATCAGTAGTGCAAAGTATTCTTTACCTGTTGAAAAAGCAAATATCAATTTCTGAAATAGATCTGTCCTTGGTGGCTTCTGCTAGCACTGACACAATTTCACTTTTACGTGTGCTGGCCATCAAACAGTCATACTCATTTTGCACTATAATTGCAAAGTAATTGTCACTGAGTTCACTCAGCAATATCTTTTGAACAGCAGAAAGTGATATACGTCTTTTAAGTAGGGCAGCCTCTAAGTCCACTATATAAATAGAAATTTCAGTAATCAAAAATCCCCTCCGCTTAATTTTCCCAGATCCAGTAAATTTCAAAACACTGTCTGCAAAAAGAACTTTAGTATCACCTGCAAATGTGAAAGCAGATTAAACATGAAAAGAACCAGAATGAACTTGAACACAAATTTGACCAGATGCAAACCATAATTAACAATTTAAAACATGCAAATACATCCCAGTGCATGCAGAATACACTCATCACCGCCAACACCATCACCACAACAACAATGATGCATTTTCGCAATCTATGTTTGGCTAGCTTTGAGGTAGATGTACAAGATGAAAGTTAACTAAGCACAAGAAGAAAACTAAGGTGAAAAAAACTTCATACAACAAAACAAGCAGGACAAACATAGACTAGAAGACAAAATCCAAGCAGTTCAGATGTACTGTCTACACAAATAAAAGTGCTGTTAAAGACCAAACTGTGATCCACTAAAATTCAGAACATCTTCTTCCATTTAAGATGCCTGTACAAAGTTTTACTTTATGAAAGCTTAACAAGTGACATCAATTTTCAAGAAAGTGAGCATACATCCACATATCTCCTAGGGAAAAATGTAAGGAAAGAGAAGAAAAGAAAAGTACCTTATTAAAAATAGTAGGCAAATAAAGTATAATTAAAAGAGTTGACAACATAATTCAAATCGAGGAAGAAAACATGTACTCAGACAGGTAGTAAGACAACCTACATTATTATGAAAAAGTGTTTGAACTACATAATACCCTTCAAATCAGAGCACTAGTTTCTGAGAAAGTATGCTTCTAGTTAAAAAGATATACTCAGCTAAAATAACAAATTATAAGATAATCTATACAAACTTTGCTCAACATGAATAATCAGGAAAAGGAAACTAAATTGGTTTGGCTCAACGTTAATGAAAAGAAAATAACGACATCGAACCATAGAGTAAAAAAGGTCCCATAAAGTTTACAGTTTCCATAAGCTGGAATGAAACATGATAATCACCCAAAGACAAACTCTCGAATGCACTTTCAAATGCAATCTAAAACACAATTTAAAATGTAGTAATTTTTTGAAAATTGTGAACTAGCGAATATAACCGTGGGGCTTAGGAATAAAACTGGACATCTTCCTCAGTATAATATGATTTCTAGAGCGTTACCAAATACAAACAACTTATCGTAGGAAAGTGGTATTAGTGTCACCAATGAGAAAATAGCAAAACCCCCAATGAACATGACAGAAAACACATGCGCAAACTTCTTACGATATCGAACAAATTAGCTGCATTCCTAAAAACCTCGCCGATTTTTCTTCTGATTGTTCTCTTTTTCGCACTCTCTGAAAAAAAAAAAAAAAAATCTCATCCTAACCCTATAATCAATAGTAACAGAACCATGAATTAACAAGTTTGAGAACGAACAAACAAGAAATACATTAGAGAGACACATAATTTTCTAGTGAGATATGACTAATGCATAAAATGGATTGCAGAATAGATGGATGATTTCTAGAAAAGATTTGCGATAGTATTAAACAATAAAAGAAAGCTAGACCAAAGCGACAAAAGAACGGGAAAAGACTGCAAATTTGACACGTAAACACCTGCATTCAGTCAATCTTAATGGCACGCAGTAAAATCCAAACCTAATAAAAATGCGTCATACGAATGAACACCCAATGCAAATGAAGAACCACACTTGACAAAGAAAGCACCAAAAAAATATACACAAAACAAAGAACACGATCTAGATATCTACCTAATTAGAAACCCAACAAAACGAGGAAACTTTCCCCGGAACTCACCATGTTTCTCTAGGATCTTCATTAAGAAGGGATCAGAAGCAACTTTGAGATAGTCTCCGTTGTATTCCCTGTGCAGCGACGCCCCTCGTCGGGCTTTGACCCCCATAAAGGGCTCTTGCATCTCTGAGACGCTTGTCGACAACTGCAATCGCTCTTTTCCACCATCAAGGGCCTCTCCATCCTCCTCTGTCTTGGCAGATGGCTGGATCTGCACCCGCCGGAGGGGTCTCCTCACCCGCTCCATCCTCGGCTCGTGGACTCCACCTCTCTCTCTCTCTCTCTCTCTCTTTTTCACCGCGCGAACAGTGAAAATGGAGGGAGAAACGCGTATTTATCGTTCGTCTGATGAACGGTCCATCAGCCCAGCGCATCGCTTGATACGAGTCGTATCGGAATCCCCATTTGAGTCATCGATCCGATTCGACCGCTTTTAGAATCGGCCCACACTCAACACCATCCACGCTTTTGGGCTTGTGAGACTCATATGGCTTTAAAATCGAAACTGATTCGCTTCTGAATCGTCTCATTTGTATAAAGTTCGGATCGGCCAATAGGTTTTCTCAATAACTATAAACGAGACGAGAACCGAGCCCTACAACATCGCCTTCCACTACGTTTGGTTTTAAAGCAACGGCGGTTGAATGGAATTTGAAAGCGTAAAGTTCAGGGAATCGATTGAATCCAATTAGAGTCGAAATTTGAATGGACCAAAAATGCATTTTGAATTTCTAAAAAAATTTAAAATCAGATATTTAATTTTTAGAAAATTCAGAAAAATAATTGAAAAACATAAACGCTTCAAAAAGATGAAAAGATCGTTAAATCAAAAGAAGGAAGTAAACCGAAACTGTTAATTAGCTGGAAAATATAGCAAAAATAATTTCTATTGGAGTGCCGTAAGACAGACGGGGTTGGATATGGGAGTTCCATATGGCATTGGAGTTAAATTATTAGAATCGGTCCATTCAAATTCAATGAGTAGCAAATCAATCCAACCATACACGAGTGACATGCAATAATTTTTAAATATTAATAAATAAACTCTTAAATTTTGTGCCCATTCAAGACCAAGTCGCAATTAGCTTTAATTATTCAATTTAAAAACCATTTTCACAACTCTTTGTCGAGACTCAAAGTTGACACTGAAATGTGCTATAACGAACCTCTCACGTCATTCAAGTTGGAAGAATATTAAAGCCAATTGAATGCTCGTCCTGGCACACCGAAACCAATGCTCATATGCCAAATATCTAAAACACCTTTTAGTTAAAAAGAGTAAAAATAAAAACATTCTTTTGTAAGGACAAAGTTAGAGCAAAATAGTGCTAGAAGGAAACTGAAAAAGCAACATTAATGGGCATTTTGGCTTGACATGTTGAGCTTAGTTGAATCTCTGGCTGGCAATTTGCACCAGAATCACTTCTATCGGATGCAATGTATCTTAAACAAATGCAACTTCCCAAGCGTTTCTTGACCAGACAATCCTCCGTGCACTTAAAGTCCCGACCAAGTCTGTTGTTTGTCGCCAAGCTTCGTTATATGGATTCGTTATGAGGAAGAGGAGGAGAAAGATTGGCAGGTGCACCACCATCTATAGAATGGATTGCTGAGTCTTCAAATCTTCAAATAGAATGTAACTATTGCACTCAAGTCGAAGGATGTCCTTGCTTAGTATAGCTCTTCTAGCAAGCTAGTGAAGAAGCAAACGTGATACACCATGATGGCAGTGTATACAACTGATTGATGAGCGAATCGAGCTACTAGACAAGTCGCTACACTTCAAGGCTTCAAGGGTTTCCACTTTTAAACATATGTTTTTTATTTTCTTAGATCAATTTAGCAACATATGTTTTTTATTTTCTTATATCAATTTAGCCTAAGTTGACTCTAGTTCAGGAGAGACAACCTTTAACAGTCACCCAATCGTGCATTCAGCCTCCTTTGTATGCCTACATTCCCTTAGGTCGACTAGGCCTGCCTGTAGAGGAGAAGAGGTGTGGTGGGTGTTAGCGTGAATGAGAGAAAAAATAAAGACGCAAGAAATTAGGCACTCAGAATTTTTACCTGGTTCGGCTTTGCCTACATCCATGATGGAAAAGGGAGGTAATTCTTTGTTATTCATTTTTGTAAGGTTACACCATCTTTATAAATATGAACTACAAGAAGATAGAAAGAGTATCAATGATTTACTACAGTGTTAGATAAATTATAAGGCAAGTGTGCATGTGCTAGACTTGCTAAAATGACTACTTGCCAAAAATCTCCTACTCCTTCAATGTCTATTAATTCCCTTTGAGAACAAAACACCTCCACACAAGACAATCAACCTCTCAAGTTGGTACACAGATATCAATACACTTCAACTGACAATATATGTTACAGTGTGAAAATATCGGTCAGCTGATTTTCACTTCTTACATGGGGTGTCTCAATAGTGCTGTCTTGGATCTTCTTCTTGACAAAGTGACACTCAACTTCTATGTGTTTAGTTCTTTGGTGAAAACCTGGGTTTGCACTAATATGAATTGCCATCATGTTATCACAATTTAGTTTCATAGGTTCTTCAATATCAATATTCATATCCTTCAATAATGCCTTCACCATACTACTTCACACTTGCAAGATATTATGGCTCTGTATTTTGTTTATGTGCTCAATCTGACAAAGAATGATTGCTTTTTTACTTATTAAAGAGACCAAATTTCCTCCTACAAATGTGCAATATCTTGAGGTGGCTGTCTATCATTTGGATCATCTGCTCAGTCAACATTTTGGTAACCGACAATGTCAAGATTGTTATTTGGTTTTAGTAAAATAACTTTAACTGGCATCCCTTTTAGATGCTTCAAAATCCTCTGAGCTGCCTCAACATGAATTGATCTAGATTTATGCATGAATTGATTGATAATGCTTACAACATGTGTGATATCTGGTCTAGTGACAATAAAATAGATGAGCCTCTAGAAACTTTGAATGTTTTCAACTATGGCACCTTCTTCCTAAAGAAAAAAAAATAAACAGGAGAGAGAGACAAGAAGAAAGAAGACAAGGTTTTATGTGGTTTGGTACAAAGGAACCTACGTCCACACCAGGAAAGGCTTCCTTGCCGTTTTTCACACTGTTGTTTCTTGTCTATCAATACAATATATAAAGTAGCAAGAATAATTGAAAAACTAATTCTATCAAATCTTTTCTTTATAACGTTCCAGATCAGAAAAATTATGATCTTTCTTTTTCTGTTCTCCTTCTAACGCTTTAGATTGAGAAACGTGAGCCAAACCAGGATTTATTTGATTGTTGGATTTACACTTGCCATTTGTTGTTGTTGATGTCATAATTGAATGACATTGCGCTGGAGGAAGCTCAGTGGGACGTTGCATTTTTCTTTTGTTGTTTGAATTTAAGTGAGACGTTGCTCTTTCCTTACAGCTATTGACGCCATAGTTGGTTCCTCTAGAATCTGGCGTTGCAAAGTTTGAATGTTTTCCTTTAATAACACCATAGCTGTGAGACATTGCAACATTTGAATGATTGTTTTTAATATCACCATAGTTGCTTCCTTTTGAATTTGACATTGCAAGATCTGGATAAGTTCCTTTAATATCGCTAGAGCAGATTGCTCTAGAATTTGGTGTTGCACCTTTTGAATGAGTTTCTTTAATACGTTCCCTCAAACAAAAACGGCTGATGACATTGAGTTTGTCTCGTAAGCCAAAAAATCGATCTTTCCCTAAGGCTTTAGTCAATATATCAGCAATTTGGCAAAAAGAATTGACGTATCTAGTGATCAGGCATCTGAAAATGGTCATTTCTCGCACATAATGATAATCAATTTGAATGTGTTTTGGTCGATTCTGGAGAACATGATTTTTGGCTAGATAAAGTGCGTTGATATTGTCACAATGAAGGATGGGCACTTTGTCAATTCTAATTCCAATATCTCGAAGAACTTGAAGGAGCCAAGTCAATTCTGCAGCAGTTGATGCCACAAAGCGATATTATGCTTCGGCGCTGGATCGAGCAACGGTAGATTGCTTCTTTGCACTCCATGAGAGACAATTGGCTCCTAGAAAAGTACAATACTTTGTCGTGGATCTTCTAGTGAGATGACATCCAAGCCAATCTGCATCGGAGAAAGCATATAGATCCATGGTGCTTTGGGGAAGAATGTGAATATCATAATAAGAAGTTCCTTTGATATATCGGAGAATACGCTTCGCAAGTTTGAAATGAGCTTGAGTGGGGTGTTGCATAAATTGACTGACAAAGTTCACTGAAAAAGATATCTCTGGTCTTGTCATCGTTAAATATTGTAATGCTCCAACTATGGCTCGATAGAGGGTTGGATCTGAAAAAGGAGTAGTATCCAGTAGATCTAGTGTTCCTGCCATAGGAGTGGCCATAGGTTTACAGTCAAGCATTTGAGCTCTCTCCAGAATATGTTGAGCATACTTTGTTTGATTGAGAAATAGCTCATTGCAAGTGTGTACGACTTCGATCCCAAGAAAGTAACTTAGCTGCCCCATATCTTTCACTAGAAATTCGACTTCAAGCTTAAAGATGAAATTTTGAATCAAGCTGGAGGAGCTGCCTGTAAGAACCATATCATCAATGTAAACTAGGAGAATGAGACAATGGTTGTTGTCATGAAATACAAACATAGATGGATCAGAATAGCAACTCTGAAAACCATAAGTGAAAAGAAAATCACTTAGTCGTTGAAACCAAGTTCTTGATGCTTGCTTGAGTCCATATAATGCCTTTCGAAGACAACAAACATGATGCGGTAGAAAAGAATCTTCAAAGCCCGGAGGTTGAGACATATAAACAGTTTCATGAGCCTTCAAACGATCAAGACTTCCATCAGCTTTGAGTTTGGTTTTGAAAACTCATTTTGATCCAACGACATTCATGGATTTGTCTCTTGGAACTAATTTCCAAGTATTATTAGATCACAACACACTCATTTCTTCTTCCATTGTCGCTCTCCATCCATCATGCCAAAGAGCTTGTTGGATTCTTTTGGGCTCTTTGAGAATATTGGAACAAATGATATGAATATTGGCATATTTAGGATTAGGTTTACGAATTCCAGCCATAGCTCTAGTAGTCATGGTTCAAGTTACCACCGCTTGGGTTTCCATAGAGGTCGATGGAGGATTTGTGATACCGTCAGTCTCTAAATGATGTAGATTTGATGTAGAGGTGGATGTTGGATCATGTGAGTCAGGTGGATCGGCTGCAGTACTGTTAGTATCAAAATGTCTAACAATTGACACATCTTGCTGGAGATCATAATAGACAATAAGACGAGGATCTAGTGTAGGGATGGGACCAGATTCATAGTAAGCAGAATTTGGCATGTTTCCATCACTTGTAGTGTCGACATCAAGAAAAGATGTAAAATCACTATCCATGACGTTGTCCTTGTAGAGAGAAGACAAATGTTTGAAAGGGAATGAATGCTCATCAAATACAACATGCCTTGATAGGTTTAGGGTCAAATTTGTCAAGCATATCCTTTCAAATAAGGAAAACACCGGCTGCCAAAAATCCTCATGCTGGAATAGTCATGAATCCTTTTAAATATTATGAAGAAAGGCGATTACATAGATAACGTTGTAGTGGGAAGACTATTCATGAGAAAAACAGTAGCAGAAAAAATGTCAGCCTAGAAACTCTTTGATGCATTTGAATGAAAAAGTAATGTGAGACCCAATTCAAAGATAGAACGATGTTTGCGCTCTGCTTTGCCATTTTGCTCAGGCACTTTGGGGCAGGAGTATTGTCGTTTAATTCCAAGGTTGTCAAGATATGCTATGAAGCGATAACTAGTGTATTCGCCTCCTCCATCACTTTGGAAAATTTTTATTTTCCTGTCAAATTGGCATTCGGCCATTTTGTGAAAATGAACAAATGCATCAAAGAATTCAGATTTACGCCTTAGTGGGTAAAACCATGTAAAGCGGTTATTGGCATAAACAAATATAGCATAAAACTGATATCCCTCTCTAGATAAAATAGGAGCCGGTCCCCATAGGTCACGCAAATAAATAATATCATCTTTCTCAATAAAAGGCAGTTTGCAAGATTTTCCCATTTGACAACTACCACAAACTGAAAGAGAACCATTAGGTAAAACATCAATATATTGCTGATTTTTAGAAAAGAGAGAACACTAAACTGAGGATGTCCCAAACGTGCATGCCAAAAATCCTTCGTCACTCGTCGGAATCTAGAAGAAAAGAAGGCCTTATGATCGCTGCCATTATTTACTACTTGATCGCTGTCATTATTTACTACATAAAGTTCACCATGTTCAATCCATGTTGCCCTTATTCTGCCCGTCCTCCTGTGCTTTAGAATGCATTGGCCAGAAGTGAATTCAAAATCATATGAAAAATCATTAGTCAAATTGCTAACAGAAATGAATTCTTTAGTGAGACGTGGAACATAAAGAACATCCTTAAAAGAAAGATTTGGAGATATATCAGCTTGTCCAATGTGAGTGATTGGGATACGCTGCCCGTTCCCAACAATAATTGTATCGGAGCCAAAATAAATGGAGATATTCTTAAGTTTACATGCATCTCCTGTCATATGCGTTGTAGCTCCAGTGTCGACCAGCCAGCTGGAATCATGTGAGTCATCGGTAGTGATAGCTGTGAGGGCTTGATTGGCATCTTCCTCTATGAAGGAATGATTAAATCGATTGTAACACTTCACCACCGAGTGATTTCTTTTGTTACATATTTGACATATGATACCTTCAGAAGAGTTGGGTGCACCATCGATTTTTGGTGTTTGAGGAGGATTTGTGTGGTTTGAATTGTAGCCTCCTCTGTGAGATGGATTAAAATTGTTGAATCCCCCTCCACGTCCTCCTCCATTGTATCGTCCTCTTCCTCGCGAGTTATGATAAGTGCCCTGATATCTGTTTTGGCCACCTTCATGTTGAGCGTAGAAGGCAACTTGAGGCGAGGTGTCAGATTTGAGAAATTTGTTTCTCACTTCTAGACTTTGTAATAGGGTACGGGTGGCTTGAGCATAGTCATAACGAAGGGCTCGTAGCCTCTTTCTAATCCTTGGAGAAGTCAAAAGGCTTTTTCTTTGTCTCCAACAGATTTTCCTATAGTGGCCAAGTCATCACAGATGGCTTTGAACTTGGCAACATAGACTTCAAAGGCATCATTACCCTTTTTACATGTTATAAGCATGTGAGTAAGATGGAATCTTCGTTCTTGGGATTCTTGGGCAAAAGCATCAACAAGAGTGGACCGAATCACTTGAGAAGAGTTAAGTCCAACAATTAATCCAAGGACGTTTTCAGATAACGTACCAGTAATCCATCCTTTTATAAGACGATCTGATCGATGCCATGATTCAAACTTGGGATTGGTGATCAACTGTTGCGGATCAATGTGACCAATAATATGGCTCGGTGGGGCAGGGGTTGAACCAGTAAGAAAACCCTCCATGTCTTGGGTTTCAATGAGGGCGAAATTTTGCATCTTCCACAACAAAAAATTTGTATGTGTCAGCTTCAGAGAGACAAAATTGGACACGTTCAGATTCATTGGATAAGGTAGAGCAAAGTGGTTGATGAAGCTGCTAAAGAGGAAGGTGCCATGGTCACCAATGAAAAATTCTTAGAAAATCAACTGATGGTCGGATTGATTTGAAATTTGGATTGTAGGTAGCTGGAGCACTAAGGAAAGAACACTTCACAAATCACATCAATCCGAGCTCTTCTCAAAAATGGCACCCCGAAGAAAGTCACGCCCTCTCTGGTGAGTGTGGGCAGGGCTCCTTGGACAGCAATGGCGGCACTTGTAGAATGTCGGCTTCTTGCACCTTCAAGGTCACCAGAACAAATCTGCCGATGAAAGCTTTTAGAGCTCTGATACAATAAAGAAAAAAAATAAATAGGAGAGGGAGGCAAGAAGAAAGAAGACAAGGTTTTACGTGGTTCGGTTCAAAGGAACCTACTTCCACACCAGGAAGGGCTTTCTTGCCATTTTTCACATTGTTGTTTCTTGTCTATTAATACAATATATAAAGTAGCAGGAATCATTAAAAAACCGATTCTATCAAATCTTTTCTTTATAACGTTCTAGATCAGAAAAATTATGATCTTTCTTTTTCTCTTCTCCTTTTAATGCTTCAGTTTGAGATACGTGAGCCAAACCAGGATTTATTTGATTGTTGGATTTACACTTGTCATTTGTTGTTGTAAATGTCATAATTGCATGACATTGTGCTGGAGGAAGCTGGGAGGGATGTTGCATTTTCCTTTTGTTGTTTGCATTTAAGTGAGACGTTGCTCTTTCCTTACAGTTGTCGATGCCATAGTTGGTTCCTCTAGAATCTGGCATTGCAAAGTTTGAATGCTTTCCTTTAATAACACCATAGTTGTGAAACGTTGCAACATTTGAATGATTGCTTTTAATATCACCATAGCTGCTTCCTTTTGAATTTGAGGTTGCAAAATCTGGATAAGTTCCTTTGACATCGCTGGAGCTGATTGCTCTTGAATTTGGTGTTGCACCTTTTGAATGAGTTTCTTTATTACTTCCTTATTTAATTTCAGTTTACTTCCATTGGAGTATTCAATGCCTTGGTTCCTATGTAGCATGTTTCCTTGAGAAGGTCTAGAACATACATTCTCTAACACACCAAGATTCCCTTATTTGATTGAGCTAATTCTATCCTAAGGAGAGTAGCAAAACTCAATCCTTTAGTGTTTTTGAAGAGATGTCAATGGGTTTAGCTGAGAGATTTAACCCAACTATGATGCTTCCTTGTATCTTTGGCTCATTCACTGCTTAAACCTACTTTATTACATATTCACAACTTAGACCGTATTACTTGCCCTATGATGGAGAAGTAGATTTCAACATGTTTTCGCCTTCCACCCGTATCAAGTGTCTCCCATAGCTAGAGTCTCCCATAGCTAGATCTCGTTTCACCTTTATTGAAGTTCTCAAGACAAACTTCGACCTTATTCTAAAGAGCTCCTATTAGGAGCTTTACAATTTTTCCTTTTAAGGGATATTCTAGATGGGATCAAGTGAGACACCATATCACACTTATGGCAATACATTATCTTATATTCATACATCAATTTCTACTCTACAATAGAACCCTCACCCGAGTTTACTTTTAGGGAAGCGGCTTGGACAAAACCAATAAGAATGCCCATTACAATATTTGTAGAAGCTATTCCTTTCTATTTTGTGTATTGATCTTCTCTAACAAATTCTGTTTTTAATGCATTCATTAGTAACAACTTAAGAAGCCCTCTTAGTTTAATCAAATACCACTAATTCTTTTTCTTCTCATTCCAATCCCTATTTCCTCTACGGGTAATCAACATTTTTTATCCAACACATCAAATTCGCTTTCTTAAAAACTTGTGCAATTGATCCTCACAATCAACCATGATCAAGAACCATCTATTTCCAATGACCAGAAATAGGTGTTATCAATCATATGTGATTGTTTACTTAGGGGTATAAAAACATATATTTATAGTTCATACCTATCCATGCTTTTTCTCTATAAAATCCGACAACCACTACATATTTGAGGGTTGCTACCAGTCGACAATATGCCGCATGATGGAAAGAGGTAATCCGAATTTTACTTTCAAAAGTTTTTTCCTAGTCTACTTTATTGCATGTTCACCAAACTCTCCTTGGTCATGCACACACCATCCAAGCCCAATGTCATTGCATGTTTATGTCATGCGCCTTCTCCTTTTCTTGCTTTGTTAGGGTTTCTATCCCTTTCTTTCCACTCTTGCATTTCATTGCAAGCAATGGAGGACTTGTGATGTTCACCTCATCCATTAACTCTAGTGTTTACACCATCACTACCTAAAGTTGCTGCCTTTGGCTAATCCTTCATCATCTAAGTATGTTTGGTGCCCATCTCCACACTATTTCTTGTGAAGGTCTCCTTACTTCTTCTGCTGACCCTCACATCCCATCCACACTCTCCATGTGTATGTTTCACTTTTGCACACCTTATTATCTCTATATATTGACCACTAAAGTATCAACTTCACAAAAGTTACATGCATCTAATTTGGAAAATGAACAAGGGGTACGCTCAGTCACAAAGAAAATCAAAGGGAGAATAAAGAGAAATACATAGAGCAAGAAAGTAATGTTAAAGATAAGGTGGCCGCTCCAACCTCCTTGCCACCTGTGCAAGGTAAATCAAAATTTGAATCTCAAGCCAAATATGGAAGAAATACTATTGACGCTGGAAAAGGGAAAGCAAAAAATGCTCCAACGTATGAAGATGCCAAAATCTATTCCAAAGGGAAAGAAACTCTAAATTGTAATCAAGATCCACGATTTTTGGATCTTGACAGACCAGCCTGAAATCTTCTATTTAGTATTCTTTCCTTTCTCTCTGAATGGTTGTAAGAGAGCATTCCATAATCCTTGAGAATAGTAGAGAGGAAAGTCTCCGTGGACGTAGGTCGAGTTTGACTGAACCACGTAACTCCTTGTGTTCTCTCTCTCTCTCTCTCTCTCTCTCTCTCTCTCTCTCTCTCTCGCTCCCTCCTTGTCTCTCTCGTTCATCTTTACATGGTATCAGAGCAAGGTTGCTCTGTCAGAGGGAGATGCCGGCATTCTAGAAGTGTTGTTCACTTTGCGTTTTGAGATTCGTGGAGTACTTGTTGGTGAGATTTCTTTACCAGTGCCAGAGGTTTTCAATATTCTACCATGGCAACCGTCAATCCTCAATGGAATGCTATTGCAAGCCTCGTATCGGTCAAGTTGGACGAAAACAACTACCTTCTCTGGAAATCGCAACTCCGCAGCGCCATGTATAGTCAAGACTTATTGAGGTATGTTGACGGCTCTTCTACTCC
>JAANDH010001033.1:49803-96785 GCA_011799765.1 Nymphaea thermarum
CTCTCTCTCTCTCTCTCTCTCTCTCTCTCTCTCTCTCTCTCTCTCTCTCTCTCTCTCTCTCTCTCTCTCCCTCCTTGTCTCTCTCGTTCATCTTTACAAGTAACATATAATTGATGGCAAATGGTGAACACCAGTTTTTCAAAGTGTTCATAATCATTGTCAATGGCTGAAGTTGTGATTCAGATGACAAGAATAATCATGTCTCTGGAAAATGAAAAAGAATTATTGGTCAACTTTTTGGGTCCATAAATGGGATTTTATCTATGTACATCCAAGTCCACAGTATTTACTTTGGGTATCCAAGTCCACAGAATTACTCATGTGCAAATCTCTAATAGAAAGCATGCCTGCTTGAAAGGCCATTAGTGGTACTTCAAAGGATTAAAAAAAAAATCATCCAATTTCCAATCCCTGTCGAACCACAAATTCTTTACAAGGATTAGAATGGAGTGCAATCCATTTTCTCAAAGCATCATTGGTCTTGAAGGTTGATTGGTAACCTTCAAGGGCTGGCCATTTTGTGTAATGAAAATAAATATAATTCTTCCCTTGAGTATTGTCACCATGTTTTGAGCATCTTTGCTCCTCCCTCATCATTATTATTGTGTTTTATTTGAGCACAAATAATATATAAACAAGATGATTCTACATGAAATATTCTCAAACAAATTAAAAACTTGTTCAACTTTAAGGATAAATTTTATGCAATAAATAGTGCATTGTTCTCATTAGATTCTTTTTCTTACTTCCTAGATTGGTGAATCACATATCATCATTTCAAAGGGAAAGCTTCCTTTTGTTGCATATAATCAAAGAGCAACCAAAAGAAAGCTTTGCAAGATGGCGGGATGATGAGATTACTAGTTGGCCTTTTGGTTGTTCTTTTGAGTTTTTGATGTTTTAATTCTTTATCACCTCATAACTCGTGTGAAGCTAGCAAACCAATGCTTGAACCTTTTAATTATCATGCCAGTTAAGTACTTTCACTTGAATTTTTCATATTAGTTAAGTACTTATTTTGGAATTTTTATACTTGCAATTTTCATATTATTTGAGTGTGTATGTGTGTGTGTATATATATATATATATATTAGTTATAGTTATAGTTGACCATTATCCCTCGTATCCTCAAACATCAAAATTTGTGCCCCAAATGTATTCAAACAAACAAAAAAGGTACAAATGATAACAACTCGTAGGAAATGCGAACGTATACATTTGACTAGCTTTCATGAGCAGTAAAATATGATAAAACATTTATTAATTTTGACAACCAAATGGCAAATATTGTCATCAAAATTGGATCGTGAGTCTTCAACAATAATTACTTTGATTTTCACTATCAAAGTTTCACTTATCTTGCTGGCTATTAATGCCCTTACATGCAAAATCTTTTCTTGCATACTTGGATTAGCATCATATCCAAGCTTGTCACGTACCTTATTTGTGGGGATGTCAAGGGATTGGATTCAGATTCTATATCCGACTGAATTACATCAAGAAACTCAGGCATCGAAGAAGAACCGGTAATAAAATTAAATCAGGTTCAATTTGAAAAATGTTACCTGATCTGCCTCATATTCAGTTGGAAATAAATCTCTGATTAGATACGGATTCAGTTTTGATTTAGCTTTAATTTAATATCATATAATCCAATTTCCATACATTTTGGAAGTCGGTTCTTAATATATAACAATGTGATTTGGTTTTATTTGTGCATTTGGAAGTCGGATTGGGATTCAGTTGTGAATATAAAAGTGATTCGGATAGAATTCTTGGAACTTAACATTCCAAGTTGGATTGAATAAAAACCTTTCCCATTCACATTCAGATTTGGTTCTATGATCATTCTATAAATCAGATATCGTAAATAATACATCCTATTTGAATCTGATCTGTTGACATCCGTGTTTGCTTCTGCTCATGAGCTCTCTTATACCATACTTAGATTATCACATTCAAACTTGTCCTACAGACTTCTGCTTATCTTCCAAAATGGACATGAACCGTAAAATATGGTACAAACTGGACATTGGCATACATAGTCATGATTCTCCTTCAAAAACTCCCAAGTCTTATGTGAAGCCTATGTATTGTATATGAGTCAACAGGCCTATTAGAAGTTTTTATTCATATGCTTCAATAAAAACAGATTCAGAGCACCAAGAAAGCCAAAAATCACTCTAAACATCATATATACCAGAGAATCATATGCATATGTTAAATTACTTATCCAAAAACTTAAAAGCAGCACTTGAAAAGTTCTATCCCAAGTTGAGCCTAGGCTTGGATAGTTCCTACTGTGCATTGATTTTCTGCACTGCAGTGGAAAACAACAACATCTCATCTTTAGTATGGGACAGTACAAACAATGCCAGATCATCGGCAGGAGAAGCTGGTTTAGCAGCCCCAGAATTAGCAAGTTGGCTGGAGGAGAAAGGAAAAGAAAAGAGAGAACGACCGTTGCCCAGCAATTTGTGGAGAGCAGGAAGGCAGTTGGCTTCTATTATTAGTATTCATCCCTCCCTCCCCTTCCCCAACAAATTAGCATTCCCACCGAAGACTGGGTCGCCCTCACCATTGAGAGGCCAACCCTCTCTGTCTCTGATCTTCTCTGTTTTCGCTTCGCTCCCTTACATGTCAATCCAAAGCTCCACCATCTTCCAACATCAGTCAGGAAGCTCGGCCGTTTCCTTCTCCCTCTTTTAAGGTAATTATCTGTCTTCGTCTTTCTTGTACGTTAATTTCCTTTTGAAATGCAATTATGTTGTTTTGAGATGATTCTTTTCTCCGTTTAGGATCATCTGTCCCGTGGAAATGTTTTTTTGTTTTTTAATTCTAAATGGCAGGAACTGAAGAGTTTTCTTTCATGTTAGAACTTGAATACATAGAAGGAGACGTTTCTTGTCTAAGCTCTAGGATGCCTTTTCCACGCCGGTGACGGAAAGTTTCTCACTTAACTGTAGTTCCTTCTTAGAACTTAAATATTCCCAAAGTATCTTTCTCTTACCAAATTTTGTTAGCATTCTCATTTTATCGGCTCTTTCTCTCTGTTATTCTTTCTTTAAAATCTATACCAATTAGCTAAGTCTGATGGATACACGTATGGATTACTCGGTGAAGTGAAGCATGTACGTATACGACGATTTTAAAAATCTGGATATATATATATATATATATATATATATATATATATATATATATATATATATATATATATATATATATATATATATATATATATATATATATATATATATATTCTACAATATTTCTCAAAATTATATGAGAGCAAAATATACAAAATAAGGGAGAAAGAAAAAATCAAAATTAAAGAAAAAAATAAATTTGAAAATATAAATTTTTTAAGTTTTAAAATATTCATACCCAGCTGTATCGACATACCGCTGTATCCATATACCGAAACAGGTACTTCATACTTGGATAGATCAGACGTACCAATTAAAATTTGTTTTTTTTACTACAATTATTTTTTCTATTTTTCTAGAATGTGTGTGCAGCAAAAGTTTGACAATACTTTGCAAGAATCTTCTTGAAAAACAAAGTACTCTATCATCGGCTCAAGTAATGTCATCTCCCAATGGGCATTGGGATGTAATGATTCGGGCAGCCTGCATGGATCCTGCCCCACCTCAAAAATATTTTTTTAAAAAAAAATTACTTTTTTATATAAAAATTTAAAAGATGATATTTTGTGTCAAAATTTAAAAATTTTAATTTAATTTTTAAAAATTAATACGTTGACTTGTGTCAAAATTTAAGAACTTTTTCGACCCTCCCATATTAAATTTCTACTCTACTTCGAATAAGATTCAGAATGAACAAGTTACCTCCTGTTTGTTTTTGCACATGATTGTTATTGTAACTGTTGAAAGATGACCTCACCTGAACGACCTTTCTACGTGTCTCTAGTCCAGTCGTCATGGAGGGAGACCGTACCTTCCCACAGCAGCAGCAGCAGCAGCTGTCAGCACCGCCGTCCCCGGCGCTACAAAAGCCACCGGGCTACAAGGACTCGACCGGTTCTCCGGCGCCGGCAACGCCCTCTAAGCCGCCGCCGCGGCCAGCCAAGAAACCTCCTCTCCCGCCGGCGTTCCGCAAGAAGAGCAAGAGGAGCTGCTGCCGCTGCTGCTGCTGCTGCCTCCTCTTCATCTTCCTCTTCATCCTGGTGGCGGTGATCGTGCTTGCTGGCGTCTCCGGCGCGGTCTACCTGTGGTACAGGCCGTCGCTGCCTGTGTTCCACCTGCAGTCCCTGAAAGCGCGGGACTTCGACGTCGTGGTGGGGCCGGATGGGGCGACGGTGAGCGCGGACGTGGCGGCGAAGGTGCAGGCGACGAACAGCAACGAGAAGGTGGAGTTACACTACGGGACGACGCGGTGCAAGGTGGTGGAGCCGGGAGGAGTGGGGCTGGGGGAGGCGACGGTGCCGGGGTTCGTGCAGGGCAGCGGGAACGTGACGGTGATGGGGTTCTCGACGACGGTGAGGAGGCTGGAGGTGGACGACGAGGTGGGGCAGAGGCTGAAGAAGGGGGTGGCGACGAAGGCGCTGGCACTGGGAGTGGAGCTGCGGACGACGGTGGGGATACAGGCGGGGAAGGTGAGGACGGGGAGGGTGCAGGTTCTGGTGGCCTGCGGCCCCGTCCCCCTCCGGCGTCTCGACGCCGGCGACACCCCCAAGTGCAATATCCGGGTCTTCAACTGGTCAGTTCCCGATCCCCTCAAACTTTTATACCACAAAGGGTTGTCGGAACAAATCGGATCTGACCTAGTTTAGCAAGTTTTGAAATAATTGGATCTGACCTAACTGACGAGCTCGGATTTGAGATTATCAGGATTCGAAAGCCATGGGTTTCTCCTTCAATCTTAAATCTGATAGTTGTTCGATGCAAAGAAGTAAAATAAGAATCTTAATTGTGGATCTTAGGTCTGACTTAGGATCCTTAGTTTGATGAACTATGAATTTTTTCATGGAGCTTTCACCACGTCAGCAAAAAGATATTGTTTCAGATCTGAAGTAGCCAAATGCCCAGTAATAATAAGCTCCAACTAATGAGTCTGATTCAGTTGGGTTCAGATTAATTGGATTTGGATTCAGCCTTAGTCCCATGAGTTTTTAAAAACCGAATATGAGTCCTACAAGCTTAAAATTAATTGCAATGTCTACAAGTATTTCAGATTTTGAATTTTTTTATTAGGGTTCCGGTGTCGAGTGAGTCTCAGATTAGGATGCAAACCTATCGGATCTTATCGGTGTTAATAAGCAAACTGATAGTCTGATTGAGGTAGGTAATTGATAAATCGGACTTTCAGATCTCCTCAGCTTGGCCCGAAGTCCAGATACGAACATCTTAATTATAAATATTTCTACTGATTTTCTCATTTTGGTTTGAATGTCTCGTTGTATTAATGAGTTTGTTGTTTTTTCCTACAGAATGGGATATTATTATAGAATTATGGAATATATGCAACAAATTGAACCTTAAAACAAACGGGTTATATGTTACAACCACCTAAAGAAAAAAGAAAAACATTGCCATACAACTCAGGCCAGATCATGCATGACATTAAACACATGAGAAGGGATTAAGAATAGACCTCCTGGTCATTTCTGATCACCCTTGCTGTTGAATTCCCAACACACTCTCTCACTCACTCTTTCTTTCTCTAGCATAGCTGGTCGGACCTATGGCATGTCTCAACTTCAATTCCCATAAGTGTTGCCCTTCGGCCAGTATTGGAGGTTAAGGGCGGAGGGAAGGGGGGGGGGGCGCCTAGGCCATGGCCCCACCCCAGCCAACGAATTTTGTTTTTTACATTGAAAAAAATAATATTTTTTAATTACGTAATATATTTTTGTATTAGAATTTAGTTTTGGCCTTACTCGGATCTAGAGGTCGGACTGCCGACCCGCCCTTAAAGAAAATCCTGGCTCCGCCCCTGGCTGAGGGCGAAGCAGGCTTTCAAGACAAGGGTTTGTGGTTGCGCTCCTCCTCGGCCAGCCCGCCCCCCTCCTCCCTTCTCTCTCTCTCTCTCTCTCTCTCATACATAAGAACCAGATGATCTCAATAAAAATTGTTTGCAGGTTTACTTTACCATAGATGATCGCGCACGTCAGTGAACACTGGGGAGATGGGCGAGGTGTCGCCTTACGTTGGTTTACATGGAGGACGCTCTGCTTAGCTATAGGCGACAGAAGCTGAGAAAGTGTAATAGAAAGTAGAGAGGGATTCTTGATTTGTTATGCCTTTTTTCATTTGTGGAATGTACTCTAATTGAACTTTATTGATATCACATGCTTATTGAAACTGCTTATCGAATTCAAGTGCATATGTAAAGCATCAATAGTCTTTTTGGGGCCACGTTAATCTTTTCACTTGACAGTACTGAAGAGTATATACTAAATGTTGCAACTGAAGTGTCAGGGAAGTAACCTTACAATGTGATCATATTTTTTTGTAAGAATCGATACTTACATTGTTTGATTATGATTCATATATAAACTGTCATTGGGCTCGTTGGGCTTTCGCGTGCCTCTCCGACTATCTTCTTCCCTGGTCCGAAGGTCTGCTACCAAACCCGAGAGTGATGGCTCTCTCTCGCTTTGTCTCTCCGTCAGATCGAAGCAAGATCAGTTTCCCTGCTTCTCTCTCCGTCTGCTTGAAGTAAGATCAACGAAGGAGGTGGGGTGGAGCAGATCAGCAAAGACCGAGCGAGAGAGCAGGGTGGAGAATATCAGCAAATTCCTCTTCGAAGGTAGCCATTCATCTGCAAATTTGAATGTCCTTATCATGTTCTCTCGAGATACCCATTCAACGCCTCTTTATGAAAGATCCATTCCGTGTAGTCAATTTTTATGTCGACCCACGGGATATGAAGGGTTTATGGGTCGTTCCGTTTCTGCATTAATTTGTAAATCAATGCGCCTCTGCAGTAGTTCAAGATAGGATTTAGGGGTTTGAATGTGAAAAGGAAGAAAAAGTTATAGTTTCAGAGAATGGACCACCGGTGTGCCTACCATGTCGTCCGTCGGCGACTCTTTTTCCGGTGAAGTCCCTGAGAGTAGGAATGGCCCTTTCATATTTTTTCCGGTGAATACATCGTTGGACTTTCCCAGTCTGGCCCAACCTTCCCGCCTGTGCTTCGAAAATATGTTCCCTGAATCGTTATTCTGCTGAAGGCTAACCAGGCTCCCTGCTCGTCTGTCTACTCCTCGAACTATAAACATGCTTGTGTCGACCTAAAAAAAAGCTAGAAACCAAGATAACTATCTAATTATGGTTTCAACCCTAAAAAGAAGCTACGAAACTAGGACAACCGTCTAAGTAATAACCCTCTTTATAAGCTCTTGAAAATCTCTCACAATGTTCAATACAAGACTAAATTTTTTTGGTGTTACAATTTATATTGAGGAACTTCTTACGTGTCATGGGTTTGCAAACTTGGTGTTTGTGTTTGGGTTTCTTCCTGTTCATTTTTCTTTGCTTATATTGGGAACTTCATATGTGTCATGGTCTAGAATGTCGACTACTTAATGAGCTTTTCTTTTTAACAAGGTTGTTACATAACAATTTTTATAATATTCCAATTTTTTTCCCAAACACTAGATAGACATCCATGATATTAAAATCCAGTGAATCAAACAGTCCAGCTTTTGGAATGGAGATGCAAATTCCCATTTCCTTTATTCGAAGATTAAAATCTTGGGATTTTGATTCTAGGATTTTAATCCTGGTGCTGACAAACACTACTTAAATTTCTCTAATCATTAGGAAACATTCATAAAACGGTTTCTTACAGTTCCCATTTACCGTTGGAGAGAGAGAAAATGCTGTCGATTGCTGGAAAACTTGTTTCATGAAACACTACTCCATAAATATACCTTCAATTTTTAAAAAAGATTCATGAAACAGTTTGTTACTGTTGTCATTGCCAAATGGCCGTAATGGATGTAATGTTGTGGAAGCACCCAATTAGAAAGCATCACGTAACTCATTATTTAATTTAATAGTAATTAAAACTATACGAACCATGACTTAGCAACAAATTAAGCTATGCTGCACACACTAATAAATTTTTAAAAATGGTTTTCAAATTTAATCAAGATCAAATATACCCTTATGTGAAGGTTATCCCAAGCCTTCAACTAGTTGTACATGTTTAATTCTTGTAGTAGACGGTTTTGCTTTCTTTTGGACCTTGGAATAGATGAAGAGTACTAGGCACTTGGCCATGCCATTTCTACCTATGTCTCCCTTCATAAGAATTTAAACTAAGTGTCATCATGTGTTGTAGTGGAAGCAGCCAATGCATTCACCTTAAGACTTTGCCCTATTGCATGCATGCCCTTGTCAAGGACAGCAGCCAATGCATTCTGACCAAGCCAGGCTGGAGCCAAGGTTATGAGCTAGTGCCCAGCTCCTTATTGGGCCAGGCCAGGCCGGCGTGTTGCCCAACCTTAGGTGCGAGCGACATGTGTGTCCACACAAACCCACAAAAAATACTTGTTTTTATGTCGACATCTCATAGCAACTTTTCTAATTTGCATATTGATGCTCCTTAAAAAAATTTATATTTATTACTGTTACCCTTTAATCAGAAATTTCTAGTGCTGCTCTTAGTTCCTGTGTGTAGCTTAGCTCTATGCAAACCCCAAAGGACCGATGACTTATATGCTTTGTCTTTGCACCCTCGTGCTAGGTATCCCAAATGCAGTCCTTTCTACTCGATTCAGCATTATATTGTGATCGCTTCGCCACCCGATCTGTTTTCCTACACCTACCTCCCAGTCGAGAGTCCGCCCAGGCTGCCTTTCCTGGTCTGAATCTGGTAGCCCCCGAGGTGTCAATAACTGGTCATGACCACCATCAAAAAAGCTTGAAAAGAACAAAATCTGGTTTGGGTTCTCACTTTCAGATTTTTTTTTTCCGACCTTTTGTATATCAAAATTATTTTGTTGGACTTTTCATTTTAGAGATTTTGTTGACAGGAACTCTCTCTTATAGGCGAATTAACCACCATACTTTTTTGCCAGACTCTTTTTTGTTCTATAAAAATGGACCAAATATTTTCCTCAAGAACGCTTAGAGAGGGATATTTATTATTTAAGGGTGGAGCCAGAAATTTTTTTATGAGAGGGGCCAAATTAAAGTTTCTAAATTTTGACACGGATTCAAATATCACTTTTCAAAATTTTTATATAGGACAACTAAATTTTTACATGTAAATTAAACACAGAGAAAGAGAGATATTAAGTAAGTACATACCATTTAGTATACAAAAAGAGAGAGAGAGAGAGAGAGATACACAACACGTTGTTGGAGCCAAGCCTGCTTAGGAAAGAAGTTCCTTGACTATTCAATTGGGCAACTATTTAATTTTCAAATTCAAACTTTAAACGGTAAGTCCATTTTAAAGTCACTTGGTGTGCTTTCTTCCTATTCTCTCCTTAATCAAAAGTTGGCATGCATATTAGCATCCATTATTCAAATCCGACAGAAATTAGATATTCAATTGGTATTCTGGGATTCAATTAAGAAAAACAATTACTTATTGAATAAAAAAAATGGCAAATTGATTTAATACATCAGCTTTTAAGTACAAGGTCGCCAAATGTTGTGTGCTATTTATTCTTAAAATATTTCTTTTGGTATTTTCGTTTACTTCTTTTGTGTTGTAAGAAAAATGTGTATATGAGTACTTTTGTGGATTGATTCTCAATTCAAAAGAATATTGTTGAATCAATTTAATTCACCGAGTAAGTAGACTTTGGCCGATTTGGTTCAGTTTGATTTTTTATCCTTTTTTTTTGTTCTTTTTTTTTTTTTTTTTGGAGGAAGGGGTCTTCAAGGCAGTCAATTGATATCCTTTCGGTCTAGGGTTGAACAACAAGCCAATCCAACTCAGCTCGACTTGAACTTGCTCAAACAAAACTCGACTCGTGCTCAACTCGTTTATAAATGAGTCAAGTTTGTGCTTACAAAGATGCTCGAAACAATAAACGAGTCGAGTTCTAGTGTCAAGAACTCGACGGGTTTGTATTCTACTCGACTCGCTACTCGATACTATATATAATATTGCAAAACCGGTTTCACAAGTTACATGAGTTAATGTTTGTACGAGTTGAACGAGTTAATCTTACATAAGTAAACGCCTAAACAAGTTAAATGGGCTAGTCTGAGTTTGAGCTCGATTTTGTGTAGTCGAGTCTAGTTCAAGCTTGCTATAAGGAGCTCAGCTGCTCAGGAGCTCTAGTCGAGTTCAAGTAGAGCTCGAGTTCGAGCGAGTCAGGTTTAAGTTTTTTGAGCCGAGTCCAACTCGAGCTGGCCTCGGGCTCAACTCGGGTCTTGTGCAACCCGCCCTATTTTGATCATCTGGAAAAGACGCCGATCATTTTGTCTTATTGTCTTGATAAGGGTCGTGGCACAACTCCCTTCCACTTAAATGTATGATATATGCACGATTAATGCTTTTCTCACCCTTAAATTAAAAAAATGAAGAAGCACAAGCTCCGGTCCAATGCTTGAATGGGATTTAATGTTTGATTAATTAATCTCCCGAAACCCCATGAAACTGCATGTGCTTGCCATTGGAAGTCTCATTTTTATTTTGAGATTTTTAGAATTCCAAGAACTTTGGGGAATCTCATGGCCTGAGGAGTACCTCTGGGGATTGACTGGAGAAATAACGAACCCAAAAGGACACACAAAAAAAAAGAAGCACGCAGCTCAAAACAGACCAATAAGGGTAAGGATAGATAGACAAAAAGGAAAGAAAAGTTCACAGAAGATTCTTGGGGGCAGCGTTTGTTTGGCTCCTTGGAAATTTAAACTCCTAATAGTCAGTAAACACATAGCATTTTAGAAGTTTAAAAATTTGGGAGATGCCATCCATGTAATATGCCTTTGTCTTTTCTATTGCCTGATTGGTGCTTAAGATCTCTACGTGATAAGACACAAACTTCAAACTCCCTAGCTGGCGGCTAGTCTACTTTTATAATTGTTTCATTCCTCTTACCCATGTAATCATATATATCATTAGAGATACCAACTTCATGGAGTATATATATATATATATACTTATATATCATTTGAGATACCAACTTCATGGAGAGAGGATATAGAGAGAGAGAGACTTAACCAGTCACTCATATTAAGAGATACTGTTTTTTAGCTGCTTTGGAAGGAGACATCACTATGTTTACACGTTCATAGTGGCATGCAAGGGCACAAAACTCTGACGCATACAAGTATTATTTATTACTTTAGACAATTCTTTGGACACACATGATGCTTGGAGCAGTCGCTGTATGATTGTGACACCCTTCCCTTTTGACCAAGAAAGATAAGTCCTTCTGTGGTGTAGAACAAGCATCTCAAGTTGTCTTCTGTTAACTAGAACATTAATAAACTTCCTGTTGTCAGGTTTCATCATTAACAACGAAAAATTCAGACGTTTGAAAGTGGAATGCACGCCAAACGTCAGAATGCTATTGTGAAAATGCCAGTGAGATTTAGTTATTCGAGCTGTTGTTTTGGTTTATTCTTTATATTGATAGAATGAAAAATATGATGTATTTTGGGAATAAGGGAGGAAGTAAGCTGGGTTAGCGAGAGACGATCGTATTGACACGGCAGCTTCATTATGAGCATATGGTAGATTCTTTTTTCCATGGAAAAGTTTTTAGTTTCGATATTATCTTGTATTTATAATTTGAAAAAAATGGTTCATTTTTTGCAATTTTTAAAAGGGTATAACTCCCATGAAAAAAACTACCCCATGAAAGCTTAAGCGTAGATTTTCTTTAAGAATATCAAAAAGTCTATCAGCAGGGCGTGGGGGAATCCATTTTATCAGTTTTCACTTGATTCGTTTGGTATACTATTGTGAACTGTTAAATGGCAGAGTTAGTACTTGTCTCTTGTTTTTCACGTGATAGTCTTAGATCATGATATTGAACAAAATTAAGAGTTCGTAACTAGAAATTCGTAGCTATTTTCATACAAGAGTGTAACTGGTTTCTTTTTTGATCTTCTTTCTTGTGTCAATCAGTATCTTACTATTATTCTAGCTGAACTACGCATCAACTTGAGAAACTATTGACCTGGTTTGCCTTCTGCTGAACCATCCATGTCTTTCAGGTTGATTGGCATTTCTACTGTATGTAATTCTTAGTTCCGTAGTGTTTTTATTCAGTAGATCTTAATTCATTTACATGCTCATTGCAAATGTAGCATGTTGACTGTTTATTTTGTTTTCTTTATCGCAAGTTAGGGACACACTGAAATGTTTCAGCACGAAAATTAGGATTTCAATAGCATTTCATTCAGATTATTAGATAATCATTATCTTATTTTCATTTACCAAATCACTAGTCGACAGGTTTGAATTATTCAAACTGCCATTATTTTGTATATGTTTAATTAGATCTAGCATTGGTATGCCATTATTTGTTACTTTTGCTGTATATCAGTTTGTCAATTTGCTCTATCATTTACTATTATATGTATTTCATGAAGATGAATTTTCAGGATAGTCTTGTTCCCTTTGTGAAGTAGTGGATGCCTTGGGCAAACATGCGCGAAACATAAAGGAAGTGACACTATGATGGTAGTGAATGTTTCCGCAATTTTTTTTTTTTTTGCTTCCTTTGTTAACTTCACATATCTGAAGAAAAAGTTTGTAGTTGGTATAGATCTTTAGTTGAAAATTATGAAAATTTCAATGAGAAACGCAGCATTAGAACTTATTTGGCTGGTGAAAACTTGAGTTTGAGTTTTAATGTTTGATGGTGCAGTTGGTCAAACAATGATGTCCCAATTAAAACTTGCAGGGACTTAATCTTTTCTTACTTGAAAAGAATATATGTAAATTAAAAAAATTGAAAAAGAATGCTAATCATCAAACATTAACGGAACGGCACACAGTAGCCCAAGAAACTCCACACATATCGAACATGAAAACAATCCAACTAGAGTTTGCCCCCTTCATACTTATAGTGACAGTCTGATAATGTTCTTTCCTTAGTTGAACAAGGCACCAGCTCATTTGAGATCTGCAAATGTCCGCACTTCTTTGCCGCACTCCTCCACCTTTTAGGGAGATTGAGTTCCATGCACAACCCTGTGCATGCAACAAATATCTTTCCTCCAAAACAAAAAAAAGGGAGGGTTGGGGTATTTTAGAAGTTTGTGATAATGAAGAATACTTTTTAGTCTTTTTACTTTTTTTACAATCTTTTGTTTCTTTTCAAAACCTTCCTTTTTCATTTTACGAAGGGTATTTTGGTTATTACACATCCATGTGCATGCACACAGACATTTGTTAGTTAGTCTATATCCAAGTTTTTGCAATCTATCTTAAGTCTGTATTTTTTTTTAGTCATTCTATAAGTCTATCTCTAATTTCAAGATAAATGTCCATTATCTTCATGGATGATGCCTTATGGGCACCTTGCATCGATTATCTTTCATCTGCCCAATGCATGTAAGGACAACACAAGAGCTAACCAAGGCAAATATCCCACTTTGACTCCCCCCAAATCTTCCTCCACCACCTAACCATAGATTGATTAAGCGATAGTTAACACTTCCTCCAAATCCCCCTACTTAACAAGATTATGCAAGATCCCAGCTTTACTGTCACATCATTGTGTAATTGCCATCACCCATCTACCAAGAAACCGAAGTTGGCTTATGTTGTCTCCGTGTATGAAATTTCATGTGTCGTTTTAATAACGACAAAAAAATGTCCATGATTACTACAATAAGAAACTTTTTGTAAGGACAAAAAAGAAAACTGTAAAAAGAATATTTGGAGATTCAATAAAGGTAAAATTTTTCGGTTCGTTTATTGTTATGACCAATGTACTCCTTTAAGTAGTAAAAAAGCTTTTTCATTTTCTTGTCCTGCTTATAGTGTTATTTCATCATAAATATCTTATGAACTCATAAACATTATCTCGTACTTATGTTTAGCATTATCTCATACGTCTATTTGTTATCTCATTATCTCCTACCTACTTATGTTTAGCATTATTTCATTATCTCATAAATTTTTTATTATCTCATAAACATTATCTTATACTTATGTTTAGTGTTATCTTATACATCCGCATGTCTATTATCTCATAAAATCTTTTGTTATCTCATAAACATTATCTGTTATTTCATACATATTTGTTATCTTCCGCACATGCATGATGCATATGCAATGTTTGGGCATGAAAGTAAATATGTGTATTAGTAGTATAGTTCATATCCAATGTACGTTTGTTACATATATGGAGGTGGAGTACAGAACTCAATTCCCCCAAGAAACTATATAACTAATCTCATTTTAACCCCATGAAATCCACTTCCAAGTACAAGATGTTTTTGACTTTCTTTTATTTGCACACAAGGGACACTTCAAATATTTTCTTACACAAAACCATGGCCAAAAAGAAAAAAAAAAAAGTCTTGTACTGATGGTGATGGCAATAAAAGTTGTTGCAGCTCTATCACTCCGTGATATACATCTCAAACCATCCTTTACTTTTTTGAACGGAGCAAAAGGTTGGGCCAACTCATAGCATGAAACTTTTTTGGGATTGTAAGCGAGCCTTTAGATATAAGCAACGAAGATGCCAAGTATCTTGACATCCATTAACCAATAACTGGCCATTTGGCTAATGACATGTTTAACAAGGCAAACTTTTTGAGCATAGGGTCATTGTCTACTTTCCTATGCTGCTAACATTCTACATTTTAATACATGAACTTCTCCTTATAATAGTTCTTGAACTTCCCATGAAACAAAAGAAAGCCCAAAATTCCAAAGACAAAATGCCTCATTCAAACCCAGCAGCAAAGCAGTTTTTTCACTAGCTTCCCCTACATATTAAAGGAAAATGCTAATGGTTTTGTGGGATTAATACTCAGAACCGGTATTAGAACTGAACTCTTTTAAAGCAGTAGTACTAAACAACATAATGTCATCCGCACAAAAGATACTATGCAATTACATATCATGGCCTTTAAATATAAGATTTTTTTTTTTTGTTCACAGCGACATTCTACAACCTTCTTCATAGAATTTCAATCACCGAAATAAAAAGAAATAGAGATGGATGATCTTGTCCCATTAGCCCTCTTTAACTATTAACTCTTCATAACCATTCAAAACCATCACAAAAAAGTGCAATGAAGTGTGCTTGTCACATTTCACATAGGTTCGCACTTCACTTGTTTTACTTTATACTCCTACTTGAGTGCTTGTTTTGGAGTTTCTTATGTGGGACCCAAGCAAATCCACTCTACGCGATGCACTTGGTCATGTCTAGGGGTGAACAGCGAGTCGAGTTACTCGACTTGAACTCGTTAAAGCTTCGCTCGTGAACGAGTTCAAGACAAGTCATTTGCTTAACAAGTCGAGCTCAAGTTTATGAGTCGAGTCGTTTAAATAATCGAATTGAGTTCAAGTTCTACACGTAACTGCTGACTCCAATTCGAGTCTTAATCGAGTTTGTCGTTAAACAAGCCAATATATTCAAACGAGTTTACGAGTTTGTCGAGCCTTAATCGAGTCGAGCTCGAGCTCAACACGTAAGGATGAATATCAATTCTAAATGAGTTTGTCGAGCCTTAATCGAGTCGAGATCAAGCTCAACATGTAATGATAAATATCAATTCTATTCAAACGAGTTTGTCAAGCCTTAATCGAGTCGAGCACAAGCTCAACATGTAACTGCCGAGTCGAGCTCAAGCCGAGTCGAGATCGAGCTGCTTCCGTCAAGCTATTCTCGAGCTCGAGGTTTCATTAGTCGAGTCGAGCTCGAGCTGACTGAACTCAGGCTCGAATTGGCTCGTGTTTGCCCCTAGCCATGTCCACTTCTCTACTGCAGTAACATTGGAATCGATCATTTTGGTAACTATGCCCTTGAGAAGACCCTACTATTCCATAACGAATCTAAAAGGTCTTCTAGATGTACGCCAAAGATGAGTCATCATTCTACTATTCCATATATCTACCTGCCAAAAACTCTTTCCCCCAACTATTCATGCTCCAGCTCAAGGATTTCACCCAACTATTCCCCTCTAAAGGCTAAGATAAGAAGGAAAAGAAACATTGGCAAAATGAAAAGTTTTCATATTTTATTTGCATGTAATGGGGGGACACAAAAATATATAATCTTGCAACCAGTAGCGGAGCTAGGTGTGGGCTGGTGTGGGCTACTGCCCACGCTAGAAAACACCAATCCCTGAAAACCTTTATTATGAGGGAGCTGGATTTGGGTCCAGCCAAATGTCGAGCCCACACAAACTCATGTCGATGTGCCGTAGGCACCAAACCTAACTAAGAGTTGTGCCCCTTTGATAAAATTTTATGGCTCTGCCGCTGCTTGCAACCCGACAATGAACTAGGGTTTGGTTCCACGGATAAGTTTGGCTATCATCCTCCCCGAAATGGGCACACCCTTCTTAGCACTGCCTCTCTCCTGATCACTTGCCAACCTACATAAGGTGGTCTGAACATCTCATGAGTCCCCTCAAGAGCAGTAGCCAGAAATGTCCTACTGATGGTAGTAATAATCTCATAATAGGAACTTTCAAGTAGCAACGAACATGTAGAACAAGCAAGTGGTTGTAAATGGTAGTGGGATATTAACATATAAGTAACACATAATATGCAGGGCTGTGTGGGCAATTGCCCACACAAGCCTGCATGTGCCTTCGCCACTACCCAAGAGGAGACTTCACAAGAGAACCACCTTCCCCCCTAACCCTAGCTGTAGACTACCATCCAATATTCTCCGCCTCAAATATCTTCATCGCCTCCCCCAAACAATTATCTCATAATTAATTGAGACTTTAACCTCAAGGATCCAAAGATCAAGATGGTGATTGAAAAGCAGTCGTCCATACCTTGACATTTTATTATGATAATGTGTTAAGATAAGTTGATAGGTAATCAAATAAATAGTTGTCATAGACAAGAAGTCATGCTTGATAAGGTGCACTCGAATGAACAGCTATATAGTAAGGTACTGGGAATGGGAATGAACAGCTATACAGCTACATGATCACATGACTTTTAGTAACAATTTTGGCCCTTTTATGTCCACAAAGTCGTAAGCAAATTTGAAATTTTTAAATATATTTTAAATGTTTTACAAACTCATCGGGTATCGGGTACTAGATACTGCACGCCAAATATTTTAGTGATTGTTTAATAGTTTTTCAAAGTATTTGTGAGAACATCCCTTTGATATGGATGCGGGAAAAGAATAACAAAGAAGGCAAATATACGTAAGAAATGGTACTACAAAAATAATAATTTTTTTGAAAAACAAGAAAACGATAAAAAGGTAAAATAAAAGTCCACGAAAAAGCGAGCTTCTCGTTTCAAAGCGAAGGAACTTCTCTCACGTGAAAAACTAGTACTTTGAAATTGTCATCTCCGGTCACATCTCAACGCGCTTTCGGCAGCAAGATATACAAATATATTTGGCATTGTAACGTTATTTTCAAAAAAAATTTGGTTAAAAAAAAAAGCAAGCTGTGAACGATGGGAAAATGTGTAGAGAGCTTTGGGCTGCAAGATATACAAATATATTTGGCATTGTAACGTTATTTTCAAAAAAGATATGGTTAAAAAAAAAAAAAGCAAGCTGTGAACGATGGGAAAATGTGTAGAGAGTAGAGGAGCAAGAAAATTTTGGTTGGAGGGACCCTAAATATGAAATTATGTATAAAACTAAAAAAAAAACATTGAAGGAATGTCGATATGAAAATGAAGAAACTTTGAGGGGGTGGTGTGGATAACTGCTGCACATACTTACTATGGTTCCAACTTCCAACCATTCTCCCAAAATAAAGTTTTTAATTTTAAATGGTGAGGTTTTTTTTTGGTATAATACACTAGGTTTAAAAAATATAGTAAAAATGGTATTTAAAAAATAAAAATTAAAAAAATAAAATAAGTGAGAAAATAATAACACAGACATCAAAAGATAAACATACTTGTAAACAATAGAAAATAAAAAAAAATTGTTTGGTAATAAAAAATAAGAAAAAAACATGAAAACTTGTTTTTTTTTCATTTTCAATGTTTAAAAAAAACACATTTTTTAAGTTTAAAAAGGCATTTCATTTTCTCACATTTTTTTCAAAAATAACGTGTTTTTTTTTACTATGCAACTACGTGGGGTGAGCACATCAGTGTCGAGCAATGGGTGAAATGCTTCTCCAGCTCTTCTACAAAATTTGTAAATAAAAAAAAAATCATGCTAAAGGCGTTTTTTTGGAAATACAAAACCCAGACATACTAATGAGAAATATTGAGATAAGATGCATAGCACTTCCAGCCATGGCGGAGCACACTCCTACCACGTTTCACCACAGGCATTGAGATATTTCGGAGAATAAAATTACGATAGTACCCCTACCTTTGGCTTCCAATTATGGATATTTCCTGGATTCCCCCGAAAAGTGAAATTGCAAATTGCTGAAAAGCGGCTGGACTTGACGTCAGCTTGCAAAAAGAGACATGTTTTTCCTTATTTGCCCTCTTCCCTGCCTCCCACGTCTTCTCGAAAGAAGGCGCGGCCCACGGTAAATTAATTCTTTTTTACCTCGCATTGATGGAACAAAACAATTGCTCAACATATTTTTGAAAAACGCTCCACCTATTTTGCCCATATCTATTGCGAATAATTGAACTTTATGAAACAACGTGCCTTCCCCCTAACCATGCTCCTACTTTTTCTTTTGGGATAAGTGTAAGCGTTTTTAATTATAATGAGTAAGCAGCTTCACGTAATTACTGAACGGCTGGGCTCAAATTTGGAATTTGTCAGAACTGATGGCCTTTACTTGATGACATCAAAATTGATACGTGAGCCAAATGGTGCAGATTAAATATATATATATATAAAATAACATTTTTGTCAGCAATTTTCTTGTACAAAATAAACTTGTTAACCATCGTGTGCGAGAAATTAACAAGTCCGTCCTTATTCTTAAGGGTGAACTGGAAGAATTGATTTTGTGTTGAGGTCAAGTTCAACTCCATTAAGGTTCGACAACTTTGTCTTATTCATAGAATTGATATTCATTGTTACGTGTTGAGCTCGAGCTTGACTCAATTACAAACTCATAAACTCTTTTGAATATATCAACTTGATTAAGGCTCAACGAACTTGACTATAATCGACATCGACCCGGCAGTTACATGTGCTATTAAAAAAACTCAATTGTTTGGACGAGTCGACTCATGAATTCGAGCCCAACTCGTTAAGCAAATGACTCGGCTCGAACTCGTTCGGGAGCCAAGCTTTAACGAGTCAGGTAGTTCGACTACTTATTCCCCTTGCCTCCGAGATCTTGGGAAGCACATCATTCACTCGATTTGTCTTCACATACAACTTTTTTCCGATTTCAAGAGTAAATAACAAACAAAAGCCTTTATCTATAGCAGTTCAACTTAAAACTTTCAAGTAGAAGAAAACCAATCAAGTTTTTTCCACCACTCCTCCTCAAATCATTGGTTGCATCTTAACATGACACCACTCTCCTTACTCATTGATGACCACACTTGTAGCTTCATTTATTTGAAGCAACATCGCATTATTGCTCCGACTTTGATAGTGCTATTCCATATATGGTTTTGTCTATACATGACGCCATCAAGAAATGACATTTCGCCAGGTTTTGTGACAACTTAATGTCTTAAATAATTTCTAAAGAACAAGTCACAAAGTCATTACTCTCCTTATCTCTCTTGTGGTGATCACGAAACTACATATTGAGATTAAGTTATCATTTCCCATGGGTGTTATTTTTCTGAAGTATAAATTTGTAATATAGTGACACTTTATATCTTAATTTTTGGCATAGTAATAAAGATCGGAGAAGAAATAATTTTTTTTCTAAACCTGCTAGGGTAGTTTCCAAAATTACTATTTGGAGGTCAAACCAGCCGAATCGGCGGGCCCCAGCGACGAACCAGGGCCGTCCATCCGGTGTACGGTGAATGGATGGTGGCCACGGCGGCACGCCAATCAAGGAGAGCATCCCGCCGCAGAGCAACGGAGCGCCCTCATTGGCCCACCTAAGCAACGCAAAGTCCGGGCCCGCAGGACACGTGTCGAGCGTACAACAGGTTGCTCCGTTACCGGCGGCTCGCCTAACGGCCCTTCGAGAGCTCCCGCTTTTAGGAGTAAAAGCGTAATTTTTGCTGGTAGCGTTATTTACATTAAGGTCCTCAGAAAATCTTCGTTATGACTATCGTCTCCCCGATTTGATTTTGGGCTGGTTTGGGTCGGGGGGACTAAGTGTCCATTTTTGGAAGGTTTCCAACAGATGATTTATTTTTCTTAATGACGAATATAACCCCGACAAAAGCTAAGGGGACGTTGCTGCTTTTGGGGTGCAAGAAAGTGGCTGTAATTTCGGCAGTTAGTCGAGGATATTTTGGGGAGAATGAAGCTATATCAGGGAGCACACTATCCGCTCGCTCGTTCCCCCCTCGTTTCTGAGGCTCTATCGCCGGGAAAGTCGCCGGGACTTCTTTTCTCTCACCTCCTAACCATCGTTAGGAGGTTTCCGATTGTTTGCCCTCTTGTCTCCGGTGCCGGAGTTCTATTCCTCTGGAGAAGATAAACGGTCTACTTTCAACGGGGAAAACCCTGCCGACTCTGTCTCTCTCTCTCTTGGCCGGAGTTCTATTCGTGGGGCAGTTCTTGTCAAACACAAAAAGGTAAGACGGTCTCTCTTTTACAGGAAAATCCCAACGACCATCTCTCTCCATCTCCGCAGCTTGTTCGTATAAGGGAGGCTGGCAATCTCTTCTGCAACCGACGTCCTTTGCGAAGCCTTCCGTATCCATCTTTAGTCCTCTCTAGGCCTCTAGAACTCTCTCGCTACCTTTTCATTTCTTTACTGTCTACCCATGTTCTCTTTCAGTCTACTATTTGTTTTTACAGTAGCCGGGAACCCACCCTTCGAAATCTCTAATCGAGACATGGTAGAACATGACTTGGCCGGAAACGGGAAATCTGAGTTCCTCCGGCTGGCGGTATGACTCGCTTTAGCGTAACCTCGTAGTTTCCAGTGCTTGGTCTAGTCCCCAAAAGTTGGACGGACTCCGGCCTTGTCCGTTCTTCTGCTCTTTCTTTGTCCTCCCTTTTCTTCCTTTTTGCTCTGCTTCTCTGTTCTGTTCGCGTTCATAGCACGGATTCCTGACTCACCGTCTATCTTTTCCTAGCCCGACCACTGGTATCTTCTCCTCATCATCCTTAGGAACTAACAGAAAAGGAAAGTCTTCTCTTCATCTTATCCCCTAAACCCCAAAAGAGGGGGAGCGAGAGAGAGAGTTCCCTTGGGCTTCCTTGTTTCCATCTTTTCCTGACTCAGTGTTTCGTTTCTGTTTTTCTTTGGAGTTCAGGCAGGAGGAGGGCTTTTTGAGCAATGCCAGAGAGAACCGGTCCTTCCGTCTGAAGCCCTCTCGAGAAAGCCATGGATGACTCGATTTTCCCGTTGATTAGGTACAGTGAATACTTTACTAGGACCAAGAAGTTGGTCAAGTTGCCGTCGTCCTCGAGGTCTAAAAAACAAAAGGGAAGCCGTCGGACTAGCAGAGGACCCGCCGTCCCCAAGCTAATCCGCGTCATTGTCACTGATGCGGATGCGACGGACTCGTCCAGCGACGAGGAAGAGCGGTGGTCCTGCCGAGAGCAGCAAAGAGTGAAGCGCTATGTTCACGAGGTGGATATGCAGATGTCGAGCTCCACCACTGCTGCCGCCTCCGCCAGCAAGGCGGCGTTCTGTAGAAAGAAGCCGAGTGAGCTGCAGGCAGCGTCGAAGGCAAGGAGCCGACCAAGAGGCGGCGTCTCCAACGACTGCCCTGCAGGCAGGAAATTCAGAGGCGTCCGGCGGCGCCCGTGGGGGAAATGGGCGGCAGAGATTCGCGACCCATCTCGCCGTGTCCGTCTCTGGCTCGGCACCTACGACACTGCAGAGGAAGCCGCCAAGGTCTACGACGATGCTGCGCTTAAACTTCGCGGCCCCTACGCCATGACCAACTTCTCTACCACCACTGCTACAACTTCCACCACAACAAACACTGTCCCTCTGAGAACCGACTCGGACACCAACCGGACAAGCGTCTCGGGCTACGACTCGGGAGATGACCTTGTCGACCTGCCGTCCCCAACTTCGGTTCTCCGGTGCGCCAACTCGTCTGGGGAGTCGAAGTCCGCCAAGAGGGCGGAGAAGGAAGCGGCATGGCTGGGGACGGAGAGCCCGGCGCTGTTTACTCTGGACGTGCCGTTTTCTCCCTGCGGCGGCGGATTACTCGACTCAACCGGTGGCGAGCCGGGGCTTCCCTTCGGCGTGTTCGACGCTGAGGAGTTCAGCGAAGCTCTCCTGGGGTCGCTGAGCGCGGTGGAGGCGCTCTGGGCAACGCAGGAGGACGCCTCTCCGGCCGTCGACTGGCTCATCGACAAGTGTTCGTTCGATATCGGCGATTTGTTCCCCGCCGACGCCTTCCTCGCGACCCCCCAGCCGACCGTCTGAGTCGCCATCCGATACGTCGTTACCCGCAGCCTCGCCCTTACCGACTCGTCAGTAGTTTTTTTCCGACCAAGACGACACAGCAGTCCTTTTGATTGTGGTTTGCAGTTTTCTTTTCTCTTTGTTGGCGAGAAATGTACTTAATACTAAGTGAGAGTGAGTGCTCACACTTTTGCGTGAGCAGCAGGAATTAAAAGGAAGAAAGCAAAAATCGTTCGTTCCTCTTTTGGTTCCTTCCTAAGCATATTTCATATCTTCTACGTCCGGCAAGTAATCGAATCGTCGGATTCATAATTGTTTGAAGTCACCGGTGCGCCGTTCCCGGCGGTTGGAACGCGGGGGAGGGGACGACGCCGAGCCATTTGACGTAGCGGATTTTTATTTTAATGCGTGAATTTCTGGAGAAGGGTAAAAGGGGAACGAAAGAGTGTCGGATTAGGCGGGTTCTGTTGTGGGCTCGGGACTTGGAGGGTCGATAACAGACAACGCGTGCCAGGTCCGGTGGTCCCCACCCCAAGGCGGTTTCCCTGTCCACTGGCACCGGATTTCCTTTGATATTTCTCTCTTTTTTTTTATTTCCTCCAATTTCTGTCCAGATTTTCCATTTAACGTTTAATGAAAATCTCTTAATAAATGTTTGAGGGCATTGTGATTTAAATTGGAGGCCTTTATGAAAGAGTAAAGGCATCATAACCATTTTGTTCAACATTATTACTATTTTAAAGGATGTGCGGACCAACAATAAAGAGAGTTACTTATTGGATGGTTGTAACCAAAAAGTGAAGCTTTTATTTGGAAAACCCAGAACGATGCAGAGTTATTGTCAACAGCTCAGTCCTTACACCAAAATTTTTCTCATATTAGATTTGCTTACAAAAGTAACTCGAACATTGTTTCTTATATGTAAAATAAAGGCTACTTATATATATATATATTAAATTGTGACTGGTTTTTTAAAGTCATCCAGCCGTCTAATTAGCCGTCCGATCTTTTTTGGGCACAAATAGTAAAAAAGCCAACATTTATGTGTCATATCGGACAAAACTTCAATTTTGAAACTGCTTACCGAATTTGAATACAAATGGAAACAGATTTATTTATCAGGTCCGCTAAGGAAATTCGAAATCAGATGAGTATTATGATATATTGAATCCATCTCTATTCCTACGTGTCTCCTTCCTAAGTGGCCAAAATAGTCAAGATAAGCACCCAAAAAAAATTATTTTCCTACTGATGTGGATTTGATGTAGCATGCTTTTGAGAGTTGATCAAACTAAGGATCCCAGATACGCTTAATATCTATCCTTAGAATCTTTATTTTGTCTTTTCTCATTTTGAAAAGATCGGGAAAAAATTTGTTCTTAAATCTACAGCTCTCAAATCATGATGATTTTAAATGAAAGACATTCAAATGTCCTCTCATGGTTTTTTAAATTCATTATAAATTAATTTCTTGTTCTTGTTCTACCTGATTTGCCGGAGTTGGATTTGTTTGAAATTCACTAATTTATCTCTTTCATTTCAAATGATCAGTAGCACAACCGGCTGCGTGAAATGGTGGTGAATGGTGCTTTTTTAATGGTATTTGAGAAATCTTGAGCTTAACACTTTCTCTCTCTCTCTCATGTATCTTTTTCTCTCTCTGTGTGTGGGGGTGAGGAATTAATGGTATCACGTGAAAGAAGTGGCCGGAATTATCAGATGAGGAAAACGTCCTCGGAGTGCAACCGGAACTGGCCCACTGCCTTTGGTTCTCGGCTCCCAAGTACAGATTTGATACCCAGGAGTTACAAGCACTGTCGGCATTTAAATGGATCTGAGTCGGGTTACTTATATTGTTGCCCCGTCCAATTAATTGGATATTAACTAACTGGATGTGGATTTGAATGTGAACCTGAGAAGGAAAGCCAGTACCTCATCCAATAAATTACATTGAAGTTTGAATTAAATGCTCTCCAAAATGGATATGGAACAGATCTAGTAGTAAAATACAAATGGGTATTTTACATCAACTCGCTTAATTCATTTAACTTTCGTCTGTTAACTTGTCTTGTCTTGTTTCTTTTAACTGGTTTAACTCATCTAACTCGTTTAATTCGTCGACTTGTTTAATTGGTTTTCTTTTTTTTTTTTTTTTAACCAATGCAACTATGAACGACCATCTACCAGTAAATTGAAAGAAACAATACACACACTTTGCATCTAAATATCTCCAAAAGAAAAACTTAGCAACAGAAAACATCTCTTTCATAACACATTTATGTAATCAAGCTTCGCCAAGTTTGAACGAATCGAGTTTTTGCTAACTCAAACTCAACTCGTTTAGCAGAGCATAAATTTAAGCTCAAGTTAGACTTATTTATAAACGAGTCGAGTTAGAATCAGAGTTTTTTACCAACAAGTTTGAGTCGACTCCGACTAGTTGTGCAGCCCTACTCAAGCCTCTCTGTTGTCACTATGTGCTGTTTATTAATCTACTTATTTTTTTCATTCAGTCATGTTTATTAATAACTGTGTTCAAATGCAACAAGTGACCAATATCATTCAGCTTAGTTAGGCTATCTTATGTAAATTATATAAATTTGGATGAGTGAGAAGAAATATATTGTCCAAGCAAGAGCAGAAGGGCCCTCACTTTTCCTGCGAACCTCGTTGTATGCGTCATATTGGTGCATGAATTTTTATGTGCCAATATAGTTAATAACTAAAATACTCTTAATTCACAGTGGAAAAAAAAAAAAAAGATAAACTTTTATAAAAACAAAAATGAAAATGCAAAAAAGTCATAAGATTTAGGGCTGTTTGGGATGGAATCAAACGGACACTATTTCTGATATATAAGAAGAAAATCAACCCAACCCACCACGTATTAAAAATTTAAAATCGGTCCTCCATAATATGGGTCGGGACTCGAGAACATGCAGTTCCACGGATCCAGATAGTAGTAGATATGGATTGGAGCTATGGGGGATCCAGAACCGAATCTGGGAAAACGGACAGCTTGCATGGGTGCCTGACCCCCCACTCCGCCTTTGTCAGTTAAATGTCGGGGCATTTCGCTGTGACGGGAATGCTTACGGTGGTGATGCTGCCCATATATATACAATATACTTACTAGTTGTTTTGTTGCAAGAGTCAAACTATAGTTTTAAAAATTTAAGTGAAGCCAAAATATAATTTAAAAAAAAAAAGATTATATACAAGTCACCCGAACTCTTTTATTTTACTACCCCGCGTCGCATCGAGTCGGGTGCACTCCGAACAAGGGTGCAGTTCTCACTCACACTCGAGCCGAGTTAGAATGCCATATTACTAAATTACGTATATAATATATGTTGTTATGATATTTTTGTATGGAATACAATTATTCAAATATGTTATATACATTAATAACTAAATTTTAATAATAATATATACATGTTTATATATATAATAAATTAAAAAAATAATAATAAAATATACTCGCTACACCGCTGCATCTAAATTTTTTGGGATGTGGCATCCTGGTACCCGCACCCCACACTCAGGTGACATACAATACACTTACCAATATAAGATGAAATTTAATAATGATTATAATTTTCAATTAACTTTAGGTTGGACGAAATTAAAAAACCATGGTTTAACCTTTCAGTTGACTTAATTTAAAATGACAATAAAGCTTCCCGCCCATTTTGTTTGCTTGTAAAACAAATCATTTTGATTGAAGATGATTGGGTGTAGTTTCTTCTTCCTACGGCTACACCATCATCGGTGTAAAAAAAAAAAAAAGGAAGAACTGCTACATGTTCTTCCTTCCCTGCACCGAAGAAGAACCTGTTCGACGAGAGCCCCCTGTGCGGTGGAACGAACAAAAATTTGAAAATGACGCGTTTCATAATAATGTAGGAAGTCTCACAGATACTGGTACGGCGAAGTAGATACAAGTACGGTGATTTTAGAAAATTTAGGTGCGGGGCACGGCAGAGTGCATATGTAAATATATGTATTATTATATATAATATTTTACAAAAAAGTATAAAGATCACGCCATTTTTTACTTTGCGGGTACAAAAACTATTATGGCTTTCTAGAGTAGTAAGTTTATCATGACCTTCTACTATTGGTCCCTGTTGCTGCTGGTTTAAGTTTTTATTTTGTATGTATTTCTTTTGCATTTTATCATTTTTCTTACTATGGATAATTCATTACATTTATGTTGCTGACATTTCAGTGATATCACCCATAAAATTCAGCAGTATGAAATATAGTGCAAGAGAATTGCCGTACTCATAAATATTGTTTTTTGGGTATTAAACGGTAAGGCTTTTTTTTTTGTATAATATACCCAAAAAAACCTCAACAAGGTTTAACAACCCCCAACCGCGAGATCCCAACCCATCTTTTCCTAACTCGAGTTTGGGCCCCTAGTCTCACGGATCCCAACCTATCCCTTCTTAACCCATCTTGTTAGCAAGTTCTGCTTCAGCTAAAAAAAAGTTTAGGAGCCAAGATAACGAACTATTTTAATTACTCAATTTATAAGTCCTTAAAAATCTCTCATAATATTCAATACATGACTAAACTTTTTGGGTGTTACACAAGATTTAAAAAGTTTTTAAAAAGGAAGGGTATATAAAAAATGTGAAAATAATCTAATAACTAAAAAGTGTAACAAAACAAAAAACTCAAAAAATGAAAAAATGAAAAAAACTAAAAAAATGTGAAAATTGTATTTTTTTGCATTTTTCTATTTGATTACTTTCTAAAACATGTGTTTTTTTTAAAAAAAAAACGTTTTCATGCCCTGTTTTTGAATTTTCTTTCATGTTTTTTCAAATAAAATGTGTTTTCTGTGCCAAATGTATGAAGGAATCACTAGACAACTTTTAACCTCTTATACTGCACCGAGTTCTCATACTTGAGTTCTAATCCAGTTTGGTGCAATCAACTGTGTTACAGAAGCTGCTACTTTACAAGAAATGGCCATCGGCCTCTCTATAAAAGATGCATAATTTATTGGGTTTGCGATCAACTGCTTATCATGGCTTCATCAATTTGTTTTCACTCCTCCTATCTCCCAAGTTTCTCCAATTATGCATTCCGCATAGTAGCCAATTTTTAATATTACGTGACCAATGAAATGAAATTGTCACAATATGTTAAAAAATAGAACATGCTTGCCACCTTTCTTAACCTCTCTTGAAAATATATGCAACAAAGCAAGTTAGAACTGGGACATGTCCAGAAGGCTTGGGGCAGATGCAATTTTCCCTGTCAATCACAGCATGTTCTGGACAGCAACACTTGGAGAAGAATACTGTGACCCGTCCCAGCTGAACCTTCCATTTGCAATGTATGAATAGAGAATCGACCGGATAATAGAGAATGTGAAGACTTGGTTTTTCTTGTTAACTCCGCAAGGCACGAGATTGACAAGGCGTTCGACTACTTTGCTAAAGTAGTGCACTAGTGAATAAATTGGTCACTGGTACAGAAAGCTTGAAACTATGCCCTGAATCCATTCAGTTAGTTCATATGAGAAATGCAGAAAGCTTGTTATCTCTCTCTCTCTCTCTCTCTCTCTCTCTCTCTCTCTCTCTCTCTCTCTCAATCTCAAATAGTTTGGTAAAATTCCTCAAAAATCAAATTGGAAAGGAGAAAAGTTTGATACGTCCAAGGACTTTCTATTGTGCTACAGACTAAAATTCTAAACGTCAAGGTATATATATATATATATATATATATATATATATATATATATATATATATATATAAAAGTTGGTAAAAGCCAGTCACCTCTATTTTGACTTTTGGGCCACGTTTGGGAAAGAGAGATTGAAAATGTACGGGCGGTTGAAATTTCAACCGCACGCATCAAATATGATAAAAGTTCACCGGGAGGGGCTGAAATTTCACCGGCAGAAAGTCCGAGCTGCGAGCTCGGACTTTCGAGCGGGTGAAATTTCACCCGCCCGCTCGACCTCGAATTTGTTGTTTCGAAGGCTCCTCCACCCTCCTGCCTTCTCACCGTCGTGCAGATGCCTCACCGCTCTCACCGTCACCAGATGCCTCTCATCTCTTGCTCTCTCCTTCCCCTCCTCTCTCGCTGCCTCTTTCCCCTTCGTCGCCTTTGTCCCACTCCCTTTTTATTTCCTCTGCTTGTTCTATCTCCATTTCCTGCACCCAAATCTTTCGTACCAACTCCATTGCCATCTATCGACCACCGGATTTCCCCTCTTCCATTTCCTCTTGCTCCCTCTCTTCCCTCCATTCTCCTTTTCAGTTTTTCTGTTCATCTGGTCTAGGGTCTAGGGATTATGATGCATCGTGACATTTGGATGGAGATGTTGAAGAAGAAGAGTGAGACAAAAAGATTGGATAAACAGACGACATCTACATCTACAGGTAGCATCGGACGCTGTTATGAACGAAACTGCAACAAACATATGAAGCCAACAGCCATGAAGGAAGATAGTGAGGTAAGGGGAACGAATGGCCGGTGACGACAGGGGGCTCGCCATCCGGAACCTCGCCGTGTTCAGTCGGGCCTCATTGAATCCGCTCCCCGCTACAGGCGCCTTCCACTCATAAAATCCACCGCCAACGACCGCTTCATCAATACCAGTTAGGCCACCTTTCTCTTCACGGCCACCACTCTCTTCACGGGCACCAGTGAATCTGGATTGTTCCTGAGGAACACGCTAATCAGCATTTACAAGCAACAAATATGGTGGTCTCGAAGACATTCGACATCTTCAACGTGTTTGGCAGAATGCCTAAACAAAGTAAAAGGCAAAATGCCTGAACGCAGTAACAAGCTGATCAGTTAATCCTCTTGTCTTATCTTCAAAAGGGAAACTCACCTCCCATTTGCAAATGTTTTGAGTTAATCCTCCTGTAGTTACTTGTTATACATAAGACTGTATATTAAAGAAATGTTTTTGAGTCTTTTGACATAGCGATCCTTTTCCCATTACTGAACAGTTATGGTTATCTTCTTCTTAAGTTTCACATGCCATTAGAGTATTTGAAGAAGAGACTTGAAAATGAAGAATTGTAAGTTCTTTTTTAGATAACAAGGAATACCTTGTCTGTCTCTTTGAATTTGAGATTGTCTTCTGCATGACTGTTGTAAGATGCAGTGGTTGCTTACTGAATTTGAGATTTTCAGGATGATGTCTTGGCTAACTTTGATTCTAACCTTGGGATCTGCTATAGCTCAATACTGAATGATGCTGTCCGCATTAGCTATGCTGCTCACTTGATGCTTGTCTATCCTTAATTGATTCGAGTTCAACAGAAAGTGCGACTAATAGTCTAATATCCCCAAAATGATAATCCTACTTTATTACATGTGAAACACATCCAATTAGTTGATAGTGTCAAATTATGTGTTAGCTTGTTCTACCCAACTTGAATTTGATATAGCAAAATCTAATTATGTCAAATCCAGTAATGTTTATATCAGACCTGGCCTGCTTCCTAATTCCCATGTCAAATTTAAAGAGGAGAAGACAAAAAAAAAACAACATTTACCACATTAAATTTTTCCTATGCATCAAATAAGTTTAAATTCACCATGTTAAATTCTTCTTGTGCATCAAACAGAGTTAAATTTACTACGTTAAATTCTTCATGTGCATCAAACAGGACCTCAGATTGGAAGAGGGAGAAATTTCATCCTGTAAATTTTTCCAGAAAAATTTATCATGGTAAATTTACCACGTTAAATTTCACCCGACAATCAAACGGGCCCTTGAAGTGGTTTTTTTTCTGCAATCTAACTTTATTGATATGATGTTAAGAATGGTTTGATGCAAAACATACACTGAGTTGTCATTTGTTAGACTTTAATGGTGTTTTTATAATAAGAAAAAATTGAATGGCCTCCATGGCACCATAATAAAAAAAAATCAACATTTTTCATTAAAACAAATGACTTGAATGAAAACATGTTTCATATCAAAATAGCCTTTATAAATATATTAAGATGTTTATACTGTATTTAAAATATTTTTTTAACCAAAAAATCAATGGGTCCGGTTTTTATTCCTCAACTAGATGTTTGGCGTTTACCAACTTCATGTCAGGTGGATGGATTGAATACATTGCATCAAACAGTGTGCTGTGAGAGTCTAGAGAATTTCAACGTGTAAACCTGGATGGAAAAATCAACCCTTTCTATGGAGCTCGACTCGGCTCGTGTGCAGCCCGATTACAAACAACTTATCAGTGGTTCTAGATGTGGGTAGAGCTTTTGTGGGATCCCTACAGGTTAATTAGTACTCTCTCTCTCTCTCTTACACACACATTATCAAACCAAGCAAAGCTCATCCAACTTACGTTGAATAATATTAACCAAGAAGGCTAGTTCAATCTGCCTCAGACCAATCTTGGCTTTATCGAGTCCGAACTGCACCTTAATTTTACCGGATCCCACCTAATCAGGCTCCTGTTTTGACGCAGACCTTGATGCTTCTTTCACTAAGACCTGTTCTAGTTGAAGTGGATCGTGTTCAGCTCACTTTAATTAAGATTCATGTATAGTCAAAATCCAATTCATAATTGACTTGTGTCTTCTTCATCGAACATGGGTAGATAAGCAGTCGATTTGGTCAGTAACCAGATCACTCCTTCCTCAAGGTCTCTATCCAATGCTGCAAATTGGCATATCTTTCATGCAAACATTATTTGGAAACTATTCTTTCTTTTCATATTAAAATTCTCTAAATAATTTTCATTAGGTAATTGAATGAAAAAAACGTTCCTTGAAAAATTTTCAATCTCGTACGTATTTTGTTCACTTCGTTTAGTTTGGGCACAATAGCATTTCCCTCTATTACAAAGTATATACTTTGAGGGGTGAAGATTATTTCATCATGTAGCATGGAGAGCCGAAGCCCCCGCATTTCTCCTCGTCTTCTCGAGTACTAGGCTCGCTTTCGGTGCCTTAGAGGTCAAAAAGTATGTGTTCGCCTGTTTGACCTTCAGTAGGTTTTCAAGCTAATGGATTGAAGCTCGAGCCACACCTGAGTGCTTCAGTCTGCACTTCGAAATACATTTGACCAAAATGTCCATCGTCTGAAGCTTCTGTCACAATACAAATCTTAGATCAAAATGGGGAGATTTCGGTCTTTTCAACATCCAAACGTATGAGTTGGGGATCCGAACATACAAGCAGCATTGGCTACTCAAAGAGACTATTGAAGATTTGAGGTCTTTCCAATAAACAAAGAACGTTCAAAAGTCTGGCCTTCTCATGCGAGTAAGGATGTCAATCAATCCAATTTATTTCTGATATCTAACTGAACTGCTTTGAAAATATTAACATCTAATTAAAAAATCACATCGAATTCAGATTCGAGAATTGACGTCTGATCGGATTCAAATTCTGATATACATAGATAATCCGAACGGATTCGGATTCAGATTTGATTTAGTTTTAAATGAATATCCTATATGGAATGCTCTTACATTTCAAAAATTGATGGAAACTCAATTCTGATATGAATGTAAAAATTGAATTCAGATTGTGAAATTGGATATCAGATTGGTACTCATACATGACTTTTTTTTTTTTTATTCGTGTTTGTTGACATCCCTACATCTGCATACAAGTATCTTCGATAAAATTTGGCACCAACCTCAAAAAATCCGGGACGCATTACAACCGCCGACATTTTTGCTTGGTAGGTAAGCTTCTTTGTCTTTCATTTTTCGTTTTTAGTTTCCCCAAGGAAATGAGCTGCAGTATATTGTGTATGAAATTCTAAACTTAATTTACATGAAGTCATCTTTTTTTTTTGCGTAATTAATTTTTGCAGCTTCAACGTGATTTAGAGGGTTCAAAACTTATAAATCCATTTTTTATGTACTTTTATTTGGATGAGAATTTCTGGAATTCTGGCCATTTCAAAAAATTACCTGTATAAGTTTATCCAAGAGGCCGTTTTCTGTGTTGGGCAGTCGGGAACCCGTCTGGCAGATTTTCAGTAGGTGGGCATTTTTGTCATTTTACATTTGAGATTCCATTTTTACCCTTACCCTTATATGGGTGTTTTAGAACACCATTTCACTATCAAAAGGTATTTTCATCGTTTCCATTTCCCTCAAACACTCACCTAAATGGTACCAATGCGGCCAACATGGGAACCCGTCTTCCATGCTTTCACTACATGGGCAATTTTTTTTTTATCTTTTTATAGTGAGTTATTTTTTAAGATTCCATTTTTGCCCTTGACCATACATGGAGGTTCTTCACCATTTCACCCTCCCTCAAAGGCATTTTCATCATTTCTAGAAGCTTAACATAGTCGATTACTCACATCTAACAGTTCCACAAATGTTATCCATGTGTGTTTGAAACTACCAGATCCACTTTCATTCCGGGCTCAAACTCCTGTTTGACGGATCTCAATTAGTCTTTTCAAAACTTTAGTTTTAATGAAAAAAAAAAAAAGGTTAAAAACCAAAACAACCAACCACTTTAACAATCAATGACAATAAGCCAACATGAGAACCAGTCCCCCACATTTTCACAAGAAGGGCATTTTTGTCTTTTTATAAGGCGTCAATTTTTGAGATTCCATTTTTACCCTTGCCTTATGTAGGAGTTGAAAAGAGGTATTTTCAGAGCCCAAACACACTCAACCATTCTGATCCCATCAACGTTCTTTCTTGCGTGTCACCGAAAGTGTGGGGCCATGTACCCTCTGGCCCTTACTTTGAGTTGGGGGCCCACCAATAAGGAGCACCCCTCCCGTGATCGGACCGGGAAAGTTAATACCGTGATCGAAGGTCACGAGGTCTGCGAGGTGGAGGAACAATGAACATTATGGCTGAATCATGGTAGATGAACCATACACATGGGAGCCCCAAAAAAAAAAAAGTGGAATTAATGGTTTACATTTTAAAATGATGGAATACAATGTTCTATGATATGAGCTTGGTCTTTGGTAAGGGTGGGAATAAGAGCTTGGCCTTTGGTAAGGGTGGGCATGGGCCGGGGTTCAGGCCTTCAATTTAAAAATCGGGTCAGCTCTAAAAATTATCTGTCTGCCTAATTCAGTTCAGTAACTTATTATAACGTTAATATATATATATATATATATATATATATATATATATATATATATATATATATATATATATATATATAATCACATTAATATATTATATTATATATTTTTTATCACAATTTCAACAAGTGGAACTGGACGCGGACCCAATTTGGGGGCTTTTGGGTCGGGTCATGCCGTGCGGCTCAGTCGGATACCAATTTCTTATTATACCCAGCCTTGGTTTTTGTGATACTTTTCATTGGTCATGTGCCATTAAAGTTGCATATTTATGTTAGAGGAAAATCTGTTACTTCTCGAAGTTTGCATCAAGGGCGTGGGGCATGCAACCTTCTTCCAATTAAACATAGGAAATCATGCCAACAATAATAATTAAGAGTATAACCCGAAATTTTTCATAAAGGGGGCCAAATTAAAGTTTCTAAATTTTAACACGAGCTGAAATATCATTTTTTAAAACTTTTATATAAGATAAATAAAATTTTCTAAAATTTAGATATAAATTATAAAAAAAATTGAGCTGTGGCCAGGGCCCATCAAGGCCCCCCTTGCCTCCACCCCTGCCAACAATATCACGTATGACCAAAGCACCGCATGGCTCAAAAAGTGAAACGTAACAAACTAAGAAAATATAGTCACCATGCACAAATTCAATTCAATTTAAACCAAAAGTAGGTTAGTGATTAGATAAGCTCTTTCTACTCTCCATGTCCATTCTTCCTTTAGAGACGGATTTATAATTGCTTTCAAACCGTTTATGTTCCGGGTGAGTGGGAGGTTTAATCCACCCGGCCAACAGTTAAAGCTCTATCCTTCTTGTTTCCAAGGTCCAGAGTCAGGTTAATACCAAATGGTGAGATCTCTACATGCTTGAACTTGCATGAACGACCTACCCTCTTTATGGTACAGAAGCGTAACCAGACGTACCTCTTTACTTAGTAATTCACATTTGTTGTGTTTCTAATTTTCAATATTAAACATGGTGTGAATATTTGCACGTTGTTAGGGTTGCCTTCCTCATCGTTGCATGACTTGGATTTTGCTCTACTCTACCAACCACCCGAAATAAAGGACATGTTCTGATCAATCAGTCTCACTCATGGACCAAATAAGTTAGCTATAACCATATTTTGGATCATGCTTGGTTAGGTTTTTTTTTTCCAAAAGAACCAAATCAGGATACAAAAAGAAAAAGAAAAATTGGGAGAGCGAGAAAAGAAAAGTTTGAGATATATATATATATATATATATATATATATATATATATATATATATATATATATATATATATATATATATATATATATATATATATATATATATATATATATATATATATATATATATATATATATCCCCACTTTGCTAAGGTTCAGAATGGTAAGAACAGAAAATGGTTGTATAAAAAGAACAGAAAAGAAGCAAAGTGAAAAAGTAAAACCAGCGGGAGATTCACAAGGAAAAAAAACATTGAATTCATAGGCAATCTCAAAGTGGAACTGGTTGAATGTATGCATACACAAAAACAGTGTGGAACAAATAAGGTGAGGTTGTATCTAAACTGAAGCGGCTGATCTTAGTCAAGCATATAATTAAGTATCTAGAATAAATAATCTTTAAAATCTTCAATATTAACATTTTTTTTTTTTTAACATTTGTTGCTCCACATGAGCAAAAGAAATATTTCCGCCTACCGTCCGACTAAAAGCCAAAGCCTCCATTTTTCCCTTATGTCATCAAGATACCAGACCTGCTCGTGTCTTCAAGATACCATACCTGCTTTAAGAGCATCAAATAATGTCCCTTGGCTTCAACTCATGTTTGGTATAACTAGGGACAGAGGCAAGGAGGGGCCGGCCGTGGCTTTGGGCCCCCCTTACATTTGAAAAAATTCAAAAATTTGTATGTAAATTTTAAATATTTTTGTTTAACATATATAAAAAAAACTTGAAAAATTATATTTTGGCTCCCTTGTTAAAATTTTGAAACTATAATCCAGCCCCTGCAACGAAAACTTCCTGACTCCGCAGAGTTCAAAATGGAGACTATCCACTTTCCACCCATCCATCGTCCCAGGCCGATTCAGCTCCGAAACTAAATTTTGTGAAATATGTAAAAAATGCTTAGTAAAGGTTTACGAATTACAAGAATAATAGTACCTCAGTTTTGTTATTTTAAGTTGTCCTTTAGCGATGTCAGTCAGTCGAATTTGAATATGATGTATTATTAATTTGAATTCGACCAGATTTCAGTACAAATGAAGAAAAGTTCTTGAATCTCAATCTAATTTTGAAGTTCACATCTGAATCCAAACTCACTTTTGAACTGAGTGCAAGCTGCACTAAGATATATTAAGCACCGACTTTTTCAAAACAGCTAACCAAATCTGATCTGAATCCGGATCTGCTTTGATATTTATTTAAATCTGAAATTTGGATGTCACTTTCTAAATCTGTTTAATCCAAATCCAAACTAATTTCTTAATCAAATGCTAACTTTTTCTTATATTCAATTTTTAAAAAACAGTTTTATTAGATATCCAAACCAAATCGGATCTATTGACATCCCTAGTTATCTTAGTGGTGTTGTCCCTATTAAGCTATGGTGAACTCACCTGATCACTTCAAACTAAAAATAATAAGAGCATTAATTAAGAATCTGTGTAGCTTTAATTTGGTATTGGTTACGTTCACAACCACTATGCATCTATTTATTGCTAAAATAAATCATTAATCATAAGCGGCTATATATATATATATATATATAAATGACTCATTAAAGCCGTTGAACACAAAGATATGGAAGTCCTCCACAATAGGCATGTCACTAGATTATACGAGCTGTCAAGTTATTGAATACAACTAACATACATGTACAATATAAACATCAACATTTATTTATTTACTTATATTTAACAAGTGTAAATAGGTACTTGTTTCCGTTTCAAAACTTTTATGACATTAACTTTCTGTGTTGACGTGCTAATATGCAAGTTGAAGCATTGTAGAAACACCACTTCAATGCACATAAAATATCCCTAGATCCTCAAAGATAGGGGGAAGGAAAAAAAATTGACCTTCACTTGAGTGGTAGAATTTTCTTCCCCCTCACCCAACATACAGGATTGTGTACATGTGAATCATTTTATTTGTGACTAAAATATAATTGAAAACTTAAAAAAAAAAAATATTTCATACACTATTATGTCTAAATATAGGAAGCGGGCCTTTTATCATGCATTATACTCAAGTCTTATAAACTTCTCTTTCCTTTCATGTAGCATGTTCTGTGCTTGTAAATCATATTAATTTATGTCGAACTATTTCAAAGTAACTTTCAACCTTATTATTGAAGAAATATAAAAAAAAAATACAAAACTTGTGGAAGGACTTAAGCCTAGGCACCGACTCGGGCCCGAGCCTGGGCTCTGAAAAATGGAACCCAAGCCAGCCTGATAAGCCCGGATGGGCCCGATAATGAGCTTTTAAAAAAAAAAATATTTAATTTTAAATAATATTTTATTATAATTAATTATATTTATATAATTTTTTATTCAAAAGTATATTTTTAAATTTAATTGGATCAGGCTCAGGCCGGTATCAAACTCAGATTTTTCGAGTCAGGCCGAGCCTAAGCCCAAGTTTTGGATGTCGGGCCTGCCCGATGCCTAGGCTTAGAAGGACTGAACAGAGTAGATTTTAGAGCAAAAAACAAAAGCATCAGGTCGGCCTAAGGACTAGGCGGCGAGATGTTTAGTCCCAAAGAAGCACAACTTTGGATTGCAAAAGGAAGACAAATAACAATCCCTATTTCTTAAGAGGGATCAATTAAATTTAAGTTGATCTTAAATCTCAAAGCTAGTTAGTGAATGTTTACTTAACTATTGCTTGAAGAACGTGCATGAAAAGACTTCATTATATTGGCAACTTCATTATATTGGCAACTTAATTTCATATCCCTTGTAAGTGAGAAGAACATTTTAACAAAATCGCCATGTTGATCATATTCATATGTTTAAAATCCAAAAGCATAAGAAAATGAAAAAAATAAATCAAATTCATTTAAATTTTCCACAGTTAATAGAGGTGGATGAGAGAGAGATGACCTTTTATGCGTATGAGAGGGAGAGAGAGAGAAAGAGAGATTATGCGTCTGAGTTGTAATGAGCTGGTCGATCAGATTCTGCCTGGCTTTGCCTCGTGTACGAGAGGAAAAGCCTCTTTTCCATACGCATCCCAATCTTTATGGGGACATGGACATATTCATGCTTATATTTTGCTTAATTTCTAAATTTTCCAATGGAATGGCTTAGCCACCATAAAGGTAGAGGTCCAGGAGCTGGTCGGTCCGACGGGTTGGCAAGAGCACGGTTCTCGATTTGATTTTCATGAGTACAGAGTACTCGTTTGAACTGCAAATAGTTGAAATGCAATACTCTGCCAGGTATTTAAAAAGAAGCAAGGATGGAACCAAAAATTTTGGATTGGAACGATCAAACTATAGTTTTAAAATTTTAACAAGAGCTGAATAAAAACTTTCAAAATGAAAATTTGTGGTCAAGGAAGAAGGGAAAGGGAAAGACTTTGATTCTTCTTCTTCAAGCGCCTTCCGCTTACTTGAGATATGACATAAACGAAGCGGCGTTCCGAATATAAACACACTGTTCCTACTGCCAACGATGTTTCACAAAAAGGAACCAAATAAAAAAAAATTAATAACAAAATAGAAAACACAAAGTTGCAGTTTCTTCTTCTTTATGCATGCTTTTCAAAAGTTACAAAGCACCCTTCTTTTCTTCTTCCTTATAAGGAAGGAAAGAAACGCTTGATTCCTGCTTCTCCTAGAATGTCCAAGCAAGTGAATCTTACGTAACAAAACAAAATTGTGAAATTCTTTGCTTCGACGCGAGGGCAAGCATCACTGTATCAACATAAATTGACTGTAACTGTGTTACCTTTCTTCAGATCTTGCAAGCTGCATAGATATGCCTTGAACGTTTTCCTGTTTGTATATACTTCCTTTTTAAATGAAAAAATTGTGCATCTAAAGAGCATTTTAAACTAAGTTTTATAGCATCCTGTATATTTGGCACGGCACGCTAGGTTATTTGTTATGGCACATAACAAGAGACCGCATGTTATGGGTGAAAAATGACCAAAATGACCGTGCCAACTGCTTGGAAGCCTCTCCTCCTGCAAGAGCCAAAATAGTATGGATAAAAAAAAGGCATCAATAAAATGACTAAAAACTGAATGAAAGGCAAATTACAAGAAATCACAAGACATGAGATATGGATGAAGTGGAAGATGCAAAATCATAGTCATAGAAAACATGTTTTTTTTTTATAAAAATAATGCCATAAATTAAATGGCCGTTTAAAACTTAAAAAATACATTTTTTAAAACGTTAAAAACGAAAAAAACGTGTTTTTTTAACTTTTTTTATTTTTTATTTCTTTAAATGCAAAACAGTTTTTTTATTTTTATTTGTTCCACATCTACTTGTCTTTTGTCTCATTAGTTTCTGATTTATTTTATTTTTTTCTTATTTTTAGTTTTTTAAATTTTTTAAAAATTTACCATATTTTTCTTTTTTTTTTGTTTTTTCCAAGTTGGTCATATTCTCATCGTTTAAAAATTAAAACTTAAAAACTTATTCGTGATTATGATTGAAATAACAAAACTTAATTATGTTTTTATTTTATTGAAGGTAACACTTTTTATCGTATGTAATTTAAAAGATAAAGACAAGCCTTTTTATTATTTTCATCAAAATAGGCGTACTTGCGTAAGGTTTTTTCTAAACAAAATATATGGAAGGAGCAGGAAATGCTCTCAAGCGAGAGAGACGGCCGCGGGACTCTTTCCGTCCCTCCCTCTCGTCACGTCATGAGAAGTGTCTCTTATATGGGTGCAGAAAACCTCAATGCAAGCATTCAGAAATCTGAGGAACTGCATGGGAAGCTCGAGGCAGCCATTAGATGCATCTCAGAAAAGCACCCACCTTCTCTTTTCCCCGACCTGGAAGAATCCTTCTGCGTCTGTGCCCGACAAGGCCATGGAGGACGATTACAGCTCGAGCCCTGTGAATTTCCACGCTGTCCGTGGCTCGAATGCAGGAGTTTGGCGGCAATAAGAGACGCTCTGGGGATCTTCCAAGAGTGGCTTCGCTTCTTGGAGGTTAGTTCGGAACAATAGTCTGTAGGCCGTGAACCGATTTCTCAGGTTGGCTCGAACCCAAAAAGACTCGGCTGTGGAAGAGAGATGGATGCAGGTGAGAGTTGTATGGCTCAATCGAGAGAGAGTACATATCAACCTGACCTGATCCCCAGTCGAGTTTGAGTTGGAAATCCTTTTTCCTTGACATTTGGATGCGTTTTCTTATGTTTCTGTGTTTTTTTTTTTCCTTCTTTTTGAGAATATGAATCTGAGTTCTGAAAAGTTTTGAAGGAAGTCGGTTTTTCTGATACAGTTGAAATTTCTCGTTTGTTATTTTCATTTAAAATCTTTTCCCTGTTGATCTATTTATGACTTTTTGAATCACTCCTTTTGATTTTGAAATGATTGTAATTCTATTCCTAACCCGTTTGATTGATGTATTAGTGTTGGCATGTTTTACATATAGCAAGAAAGAGAAAAAGGGGGAGAGAGGGAAGGAGAAAGAGATTATTTTATTATTGAAGTGCTGGTGGGGGCGATTGTTTTGCTGGTGGGGGCGATTGTTTTGTTGATAAGAGAATTTTCATGGCCAGAAAAATTTGTAGAGTCGTCGTTGTCACCGGCGACCATCTTCCCATCTTTAGTTCTTCATGGGTCGGCTTTGTTTGTCTTACGTCTTCATTTGCTTTGAGCCAAAAGTTGTGGCTAAATATTCCCCAAGAGAAACCAATATTTCTTCCAATTCAAACCGCCGATGTTGAGATTGTCGATTTATGAAACTATGGGTCCCATTGCCTCTGTAATGAAGTTAAACAGTTATAACGAGAGGCAAATAATGCATGTTCATAGGAATGTAAAGTTCCAAAGTTTTATTTAAATTACCTTTCTGGTTTATTTATCTGTGCTCTTTTGCTTTTCAGAGTGAGACATGCCACAGTTTTATATAAAAAAACGAATGATTATGTTGATGGTGTAGCAATCCATGCTTGGTAGCCTCTAGTTACAGCAGATTGGCTAACGGAAACATGGATCAATGCAGGAAGAATAAACCACCTAACTAGCAGTCTCTCCAGTCACTTGTAATAATGTTACATAGGTCTAATGTTCATATCCTTTGGTAATCAACTGGTAGCAGTCCACCTAAACCCAACTTTCCATCCCAAAAGGAAAACTCTGTAACTAGAAAAATACTCATCATGTGTTTCAGTGCTTTAATTGGTCCCTGCAAGTTGCTAGAATTAGAGAGAGAAGTTTCGACCACACACAGAGCTAAGCAGAGTATGTGAGACTATGTCTCAATGTTTAGATGGTGCAATATGAAATTGCAGCTTCTGGTCGTGCTCTATTATCTACAGTGTTCTCTGTCAGACTTCTTGTTTTGAAAGGAAAATTATGTTTTAATTTCTCATGTGTCTTGTCCTGTTTCTGTCATGTTTTTGAAGCAAAAGTTTTGGAAAATCTCAAATCAGAAGTCCATCCTTGATAGGGGAAAACCAAGTAGAATGTGTACTTCAGATCATAAGGCTGAGTGTCGGTCAGTGTATCATTGATGACACTGGATATGTTTTGAGTTATGTATTCCTCTGAAGATTGTTGTGAAAACTTGTGCTTTGCAATAAAAGGCTGTAGTGTGAAAGGCTGTAGTGTGAAGCTGTACTAAACATTCACCATTGTCAATCAGAACCTAGAAACATACAGAGTTCTCTCTAGCAGTTGGACTAATTTTAATTGTAATTTCCACACAAAGACAGGAATGATCATGGCTGCATCTCTACATATACTGGTAATTTCCTATCTTGTGGATTCGGACATGAGATAAACACACTGGAAGTAAGTCAATAACTGGAAATTTCTCCACCATAACAGGAAAGCTCAACTTGATTGGAAAAGGTTCCAAAACGTTAGGCAGGTAAAAGTACCCTAAATATTGGTTGAAGATATCACCATGACAAATAGCCAAAAACACTTTCATGGTTATTTCTCTCTAAACCTCCATCTCCTCCTCTCAAGACACCCAGCCACGTGCTAACACTCTTACACTCTAGGAGGCGTTCTCTACCAACCTGTGCTGCCTTTCAACTAGTAACTTTTTTGTCACTCTAAATTCCTATCTTTCTACCTCTTACAGTATCAAATCTACCATGCTCCTGTGACACTTTTCTTACTTTCTGCATCAAATTGAAAAGATGACTTAACACTGTTGCTAACACACTGAAAGCGCTGATGCTTCTCAGAGGTTGGAAACTCAGCAGCATGTAGAAAGATGTGCAGCGCTTGTACGATTTGAGCAGACCAGACAGTTCCTTATTCATAGGCTTGTGGAACACAATGGAAGAGATTTTTCTGTCATTCAACAGACACTGGAATTTGCAAGAGCGAATGGGGAAGTTGCCAATATATGTTCTGAGGGACCATTTGCTGATAACAAGACTCTGCCTTTGCAAAAAAACAGTACTGGTTCTAATGTGAAGTTCCCAAAAGGCTTTGTGTCCTTGATGAACTCCTCCCTCCAGGTCATGATGAAGCCACTAAAGTTGCAGAAAGCTGCTGGAGTGATTCTGAGGCTAGGAGTAGCTGCTAGTGGGCTGCTTCTAGCACTAAAACTGCAGGGAAGATGCCACACATCCCTGAAGGTGCTCAAGATAATGCCTAAAACAAATGCTGGTCATCGAAGAAAGAGCCAATTTCTCATGAATACTGCGATTGGAGGAAGAGCACAACAAATCCGAAGCTTTTCTATGGATGTATCCCATGGAAGGGGTTGATGTTTGCTTCATAGATGGTAGATTGGTAGTTATACTAGGCCATTTTTTAACTGTTTTCTTAATGGTTTCCCATCCGAGATGGGTTTCCAATAGGAAAGAATTAAATTTTTTTTTGAGTTGGGTTGAGTGGCACGCTCACAGGTATGAAATCATTTTTTGGTTTTTTTGGTTGTTGTCGAGAATATTTTTTTTTTTTCTTTTGCTTGTAAGTTGTAACTGTGCCATTTTCTTTGTTCTTTAGGGAGATGATTTCAGATTGCTTAAATACTTGTGCTTTAAATGTATAGATTCATTCCGCAGATTTAATTTGAACTTTGTCAGTGAGACACTACACTTGTTTACTACTTTATTTTTTCCCTTAACTGTAGTGAAATATGTGCGTGTAACAGATCTTCTGGAAGTAATACAAAACCGTTTTTCATAATTGAATGTGTGTGTTCTAATCTAATGCAGCCTTTTAGAGATCATAGTTATTCCCAGGAAATTCGGATGCCAAGTCAATGATCTGAACGGCTCGAGAGTGGTGCTATTGTTTCCTACCTCTTCAGTTTTTTTTCAATTCTGTAGTATGAAATATCAAACTCGACACTAACTGACCTATGCCAGATTAGAGAAGGCTAGATAACAATGGCACAGAAAGCCGGAATCAGAAGGGTGTATTCCTGCAGCTTGAGAAAGAAAGAATCAGAATAGAGATGCCATGATTGAGACATTGAACAGTGTTCCATGCCAGTAATCAGGATTAGAGTACCTTGAGTTGGCCAAGTCTTCCTTTTCCCTCTGCATCGTGTTATCCTGCAGACTGTTCTCATTTTCAAAACTGTTCAGCAACTTGGTCTCTGTTCTCAGCTTTCCTTTTGATGAAAGGGAATGTTGAATAAATTCTGGGACGAGTCCAAAGTAATACAGCCACCTTGGTTACTGATTTCGGTCACACCAGCACCGACTGAGGCTCATAAACTATCCATTGCAATAACATTCAGTTTTCTTACTTCCCTGCGCTTTTGTGTTGATCATTTCTCTTGATAACAAGAGCTCCGCCAACATGGATAGAGATTTGACTCAAGTTTTTGTGGTTGAAGTGTGTCATGGATTCAATCCCAAGGTTTGCCTGTTGACAGAAACTGGTAAGGATCTGCTTAATCCCAGCTTGCTCTGGCAAGAGGGTGACGCACACACACACTCTCTCTCTCTCCCTTCTATTTCGTAGGCCCAAGTTTGGGGCCTTGCAGTCAACTAGCTCACAAAGTTAATTAATATCTTATCTGAGAATCCGAATTTGATTGAAAGCAAAAAAATAAAAATTTCAAGCGCTATCTCAGATTGATCTATTTCATCCCTATCGTGCATAAGTTCATTGCACAGCGTTCATATAGGCATGCATGCATTCATTTTCTTAAATTCACAATAAAAACAACATAATATCTTTTAAATATAAGTCTAAATACATTACTTTGTGATAGCCTGTACTTCTGCAGAGACAATCAGGTAAAGCTGTTAACTCACGCACACCTCGATAACTAAGGAAACGAGGGCAAATCCCCTCTCCAAAGGTTAACATCTCATTACGTAAAAGGCTAACTACTTCGGGTCATCTCCCGACAACATCTATGATCTAAGGGTTGATTACATTTGGGTAATTAAAAGAGATGCGAACCAATACATTGAACAGACACGATTCGTATATTGTTTATATTTGCCCTTTTATTATGAGAGATCTACACGTTTATTGGGTTGCTATCACTTGCCTCCCTCTCAGGAGCAGCACCTTGTCCTCAAGGTGTGAGGTTGGGAAAGCGTTATTGTAATGCTTTTGTTTCTTCCCAAGTAAGCTCAGGAACATTTTCTCCTTTCATTCGATCAACCACTGAGTGTGAGAATGGCCAGACCTTCGAACAGAACACTACTGGAGCACCCTGAATGGCTGGGGAGTGTCATGGCTGGTCGTCGGAAGTGGAACCAGTTCCAACTATTGTTCCTTTCGTTGGTAGCATGGCTTGAGTCTTGAGACGTGGAACACATGGTGAATAGCCGAGTCAGCTGGTAAGATTATTATGTAAGCCACTGCGTGCTACTTTGCATGCAGGAAAAACTTTTCAGATACACCCAATCTCCTGTCTTAAACTCCTTGTCCATGCGGTGTTGATCATGTTGTTGTACAATTCGGTTATGGGCAGCAGCTAATCCAACCTTGATTACATCTAAGGCTTTATCACAACAAAGTAGCTGAAGATCTACTTCAGTTGCTGATCTCCTTGCAGGTGGTACTTGTTAAGGTCAGGGGGTGATCTCCCATACACTACCTCAAACGTGGATACGCCTATAGCAGATTGTGTAGCTCTATTATATGCATCTTCAGCCTAAGACAAATATTCAGTCCAGTTGTGGGGTTGCTGTTCTACATCACATCTCAAGTGAGTTTCCAGAATCCTATTCACAACCTCTGTTTGCCTATCCGTCTTATGATGGTACGCAGTACTCATGCATAGTTTCGTTCCCTGCAGGGCAAAGTAGTGCTACCAAACGTTACTGAGGAACAAGGGAGCTCGGTCACTTACAATCGACCTTGGTATGCCATAAAGCTTCTCGACTTGTTCCTGAAAGGTTTTCTCAGCCAAGGAAGGGATGTGACAATGATATAAGTGAACCTACTTTGACAACCTGTCCACTACAACTAGCACCACAGATTTTCCTTCGATCTCGATAACCCTTTGATGAAATCCATCGAAATGTCCTCCCAAATGCGCATCGAAATTGGTAATGGTTGTAGGTAATGCTTGTAGAAGTCTAGCAGGCTTTAATGTCTCATATTTGTGCCTTTGATAAACGTTACATTGTTGAACATATTCGCGTACTTCCTTCTTCATTCCTGGCCAGTAGAATATGTGGCGAATACGTTTATATGTGCCTTCAATTCCCTGATGCCCGGCCATTAATTCTCTGGTCGACCCAGACTCTGATGGTAAATTCTATTGTAAAAATAAAGGTATGGTTCTCCCCAGATATACCCGTTAGTCTTCATTGATTCGCCTTCCAGCCTCTTCTTAATGTTATTCACTGATACATCAGACTGATAAGCTTTACCCAAGCGGTTCCATATGTTCGCAATTGGCAGATTTAAGGTACAGAATTGGTGACCAGTAACCTGTTGCTGTTTTTCCACTTCATATTGTCTCGAAAATCCATCTAATGCATTGTTTTGACTTCCTTTCTTGTATCTAACTTCAAAGTCATAACCAGTTATCTTGAGTATCCATTTATGTTGGGCAGAGGCATGGATCTTATTTTTCATGCAATATCTTAAGCTGTGATGATCCGTGTACACAAAAAACCTCCTTCCGATTAGGTAGTTATGCCATTTTTCAATGGCAGTGACTATGGCTATTAATTCGTGCTTGTAGGCATATTTCCCTTAAAATTTTTCTCCCACAGGTCTACTGAAGTAGGCAACAGGATGTTGATTCTGATTGAGAACAGCCCCTGTGTCAAGCACCAGTCTCTACAATAATGGGCTGTGAAAAGTCTGACATCCTCGAAATAGGGCGCCTACTATTGGCTTCCTTCAATTTGTTGAACGCCTCTATTCTGTCCTCCCTCCCTTTAAACTGGTTGTTCCTGAACATGGCTGAGAGAGGAGCAGGTGTAGACCCAAAATTCTTGATGAAGTTTCTGTAATATCCTGCCAATCCCAAAAGGCATGCAGTGTTTTAACTCCTTTAGGCATTCCCCATCCTTTTATGGCAGATACCTTCTAAATACGTTACATGGCTGCTCCCTAAGAGGCACTTGGTGGCTTTGGCATGCAATTGATGATGGAGCAGCAGACTTAGTACCTATCGAAGATAACTGAGATAGTGAGATGCCTTCTTTCGTTTGAGTTAAAGACCAATATATCATAAAAAAACCAATACAACTTTCTTAAGTTGGGACGAAATATTTCATTCATGAGGGCTTGGAATGTGGGCCGAAGGGCATTACCCTGAATCCGTAGTGCTCTTCCTGTGTTTGGAAGGCCGTCTTATGTATGCCATTCTTATCCATGTGGATTTGGTGGTACAATGCCCTCAAATCCAGCTTTGAGAAGACTATTTTCCTTACAAGTTCATCTAACAATTCTTCAATAACGGGAATGGAATATCTATTCTTGATCGTGATGGCATTGAGGACCCTGTAATCTACACAGAAATGCCACGATCCATCCTTCTCTTTTACTAACAGGGCAGACAATGATGTTAGTTAATGTGAGCAATATGAGGAAGTGGTGGACGTGTGAGCAATATGAGGAATTGGAGATCGTGTAAACATGTGGTGGTTTCTTTTAGTTTCTTTTCTTTAGCCATAAAAATAGGAATTAGTGGTTATGTGTCCACAAAATGAGGCTGCTTTTGGCAAGTGGCATTAGTGGGTAGTTTTCAAGCAAGTGGCATT
>JAANDH010001034.1:0-100410 GCA_011799765.1 Nymphaea thermarum
GACCAAACTGCAGATGTGTTGACAAAAGTTCTTACTTCAGCTTCATTTGAGAGAAATGTATCCAAGCTGGGCATGTTTGATATGTATGCCCAGCTTGAGGGGGAGTGTTGACGGATCTTTGTGTTTGGGTCCGGGTCTGGACCCGATCCAGTATGGCCTTGTTAGGGCATACTTATATTTGTGTAACCCTAATTTCTAGAGTAACGAAATTATCTAGAGAGAGAGAGTCTGGCTGCTAGTGGGCACCAACTCCTCCTCGTTCGTGGTTTTTTCTCCCTCGTGTTGAGGGTTTTCCACGCTACATTGTGTTTCTTGTTCTTGTTCGTATTTCTACACTTACAAAATTTCTTACTTAAATATCGGCAAACTTTCACAGAAGTTATTTAAATTGTAAAGGAAACAAAAATTGGAAAAACCACATTTAAAACATATGTAAACAAGGATTTTTCTTAACAAAGGAAAATATCACGCTACTATCAAAATCTCAAATTTTTAACCTTATTTCGAGAATATTATGGCATTTCCCTATATTATTGTAAGATATAAGATTATGTCCATGAGGCTAAAAAGAAACTGCTGACCTTTTCAGGGCATTAATTGCCTCCAATGCACCCAAAACTCCAACAACTCCATCATATTTTCCAGAATATGGAATAGCATCAATATGTGAACCAGTTGCAACAGGCTTTAATTCAGGATGAGAACCTTCCCTGGCAAACAAAATCAGGCAACTCTTAGCATTTTTTGTTTGCTCAAGTAGTCTTAGCATCAAAACAGACGACCTTTAGAGAACAATTGGCAAAAAATCTCTACAGAATGGTTTCAGATTTAATAAAAATATTTTATCCAATTCGTGAAAATGGAAGCAGAAGCAAGAAGAAACGCTGCATCCATGTAAAACATGCCATTGTGATGAAGGGCAAAATAGCCCCTTTTTTTCTCCTTGTAGTTTATTCATGCTTGAAAGTCTAAATTTATCATTGCTACAAAATTTAATGTCCAAACATATTTAAACCTGATACTGTAATATAATTTTGGCTGTTATCAACTGTCAAGCGCATATCTGGTTGTACTACATGATTTCTGCAGTTGCCATCAGCCACTGGAGCACAGAAAGAAAAGGTTCAAAAAGCTCACCAACGACCAAATATGTTCCCCACAGCATCTTCTCTTACAGAAAGCCCAGAGATTCCCATTAGGTTCTTGATATACCTGTTATTGAAAGATAAATAGAAGAAATGGGAGTTAGATACAGCACTTGATTAACTGGAAATTCATGTAAGGCAGAATCAGGGAACACCACAGCAATGTATAGCCCTAATTCAAAATTTCAAATAACTCAACTAGCAGAAGACTCGCGAGACAACCAAATTTTCAAACACTTCTCCTGGCAAGTTTATTGTGTCCTGATGGGATATTTAAATTATTCTTTACACTCACAAGAAAGGCTCTCTGCCTTATTTTTTTTCTGTTTAACATGTTTAGCTTGTCCTCCAATCAGGTCAGAGAACACATTTCAGATGACGGTTTCCTCTTGACCCCGAATTTGGAGTTTGGTATCCTTTCCAGTGTTTTCCTTAGTTTTAGAAGGCTTAATTAGAGTTGATGGACCTTCAACAGCTTCTGAGTGCTTTTCAAGCTTCCATGACTCTCTCCCTGGAAAATGTACATGTCAATTCAGCCTGGATCAAGTTCTGGCAGAAGAACCTACTTGGGCACCATGGGAACACAAAACTACAAACTTTTAAGTTATAAGGGCTTGTCAGAATACATCACGCAAGAACTTTCATTTACCATAGTTAGTATAAAACAAGGAAAATCAGTTCAGAATACAAAACAAGTTCGAAAGGGTCCCTTTTTTTGACTTGTACATGCTACACACAATAAGACACGTAGATAAAGCTTCATCTTCATTATGCAACCTTATCAAAACCAAAAGAACCAATTAGTGCTACGATGTGAATTTCTTACATTGAACAATTCCTATCAAGCTTCAGAAAATGCTACTTCCAAGTTTCCAACAGCCATGTAGGGTAAACAGTACAAGACACAGAACAAACACTCACGCCCTTTATCATTTATTTTTAATATAGATATTACATGTTTAGACATGGAAACACACCAGGTATCCTTGCAACAGATTCACCAGTATTACCTGCGAGCCAGAACATCATTTTTGCTGTATATGATGCGTGTCACTGATGGTGCAGAAGTATCTGAAAAACCTGCTAGCTCATCGATCTACATATGTACATTCACATTATCAAATTTTAGATATCAAAATAAAGTAAAATCAATCTTCAAAAACCTTAAGGACAGTCATAAACTCCAAAACGCACTTCGTCTAGTAGTTATCAATTTTGATAACCAATTGAAAATAACTATTCCTTCTACGTCTTAGTAGTCAAAACATCATATTTGTTCTCACCTATTAAATTAAACATAAATTAACCCATCAAATTACACTAGCTAGGCTTCCGATGAGATTTAAACTGCCCACTTGGCTGAGATATCTAACCCAAAAACAGAATAAACGCAAAGATAGGCGACCCATTGCCGAAACTAACGGTACTATTTGTGATATTATTAGTTAAGTCTAACACTTTTGAGTTTCACATTTTTTATGAAGAACACACTATTTCCTAAAATTCAGGATAGATCATTCTACAGGGATCTTTGTCAACAATATATTATTTGATAAAATTACTGATATGAAAAACAACTCAATTTTTTTGGCATTTAGAAATTGGGTGTCCAACTCCCAACGAGCAATTGGACCATTGACATAGTTATGTGGAGGCTATTGATTCCACCTCTAAGATTATGGGACTAGAAGAAGGATATCCATAACAACAACAGTTTTACAAACGCTATTCAACAATTGACATCGGGTGTAACAAAAATATATACCTCAGTGTGAGTGTGTGGAGACAGCAAAGAGAGACAGAGACAGAGAGAGAGAAAGTGTGTGTGTGTGTGTGTGTACTCGCTAATATCGCATTTACAGAGAAATCTTAGGGCTTGTTTACGCCCCAGATCTTAATGTTGCGTTCCTTATACCCCCAAAGAGACTACTAGACGACGAAGGGTTACGTGAAAGGAAAGCGGCCGATAGTTTATGTAGAGCTAGAGCACATGCTTCATCGTTTTTCTTCTTTTTTGCAGGGAGAGAAAGCAGGAAAGAGAATTTCCGTGAGTGCCGGGCAGTTATGCACCTGACGCTCTAAGGAATTATTGTCGACTGAGAAAGATAGTGAGCCGAGGTCGCCCGCATCATCTGATTCAGGTGGGTAGCCAGAGAACTCCTCCATTGTCTTCATGGCCGAGTCGCCATGAGCTCCAGCTAATGCAAGGAGGATGAACAAGGAAAAGAAAGCACGCCTCTGTCTCTGTGCCATTTCCCCGACCCAGAGCTCAGCCTACCTTTCTCAGACGCTCAGAAGGCAGCGAGAGAGAGAGAGTGAGAGAGAAACAGAGACCGATGGAGACGAGTAATTAGTAAACTAGTTATATCCGTGGATTCCATTTACCTGCCCCATACAATCGGAGAGGCAACGAGGCCAGAACATATCTGCATCATGGAGAAGCTAAAAGGTGGCAAATTTGTCGCATGCGTATACACATATATAAATATAAATAAAAGGAACCGATATATTTTCTAGGTAGCTGAAGTCTGAAGACAACACAAAACCATTTAACCCTTTGTTAAAACATATTTTAAATAAAATATAAACATGGTAACGTGTGCATGAATATCAAGCATGCTCTAATTCAAGCTGTTCAGATAGAAATATTGAATTTTTCATATAAGTTTTGATATTGTCAAAATTGTTAAATTTGTTATGATTTATTGAAGTTCGTAAATAATTGACTTAATCTATTCGTTTTAGTATATTATTCCTCAAATCTTGTCTATAAAGTTAAATTGCACAAAAACTATACTCCATCTTTTGTGCAGTGTAACCTTATGGAATGATTTCAGAGGAAATACATAATAAGTTAATTATTTTGAGTTTAAATGTGTTTTTGTAATTATAAAAAATAACACCTTTTATATGCCAAATGTTGATGATTAAGAAACCAACAAGTTTCATTAAAAACCCACAAATTAAAGCATGTTTTATGACCCTCTTCCTTCTTTTATATATACATATAACCAACTGCGTTGCTAGATCTTTATGCCCCCTAGTAAGCTATAAGGAAACGTACCTTTTCAATGTGAAATAAGATTTTGTAAGACTAAATAATTGAGGGATAAAGTTTTGAAACATGAAAATCTTATGAACACACTGAAAAATATGATTTTCTTTCTTGATTCTTATCCATACAGTCAAAATTTCCCTATACAAACAGATTCATTGATGTAAACGAGCAGCTCGGATGAATTGCACCGGTTTACAACTATCCGGTATTCACCAGATCAATCATGCATTGGCGAATTATGTCATCCCCAGACGAAGGCAGGGCAGACAGAAGATAACAATAGCTTTTCAATTAATAAAAAACTGAGAGACACCATACAAAGTACGCAATGATTCTCATGCAGAGAAGAAACAAACAAAGTTAGCAAACAAAAACGTGTCTTTTACTGCCATCTCTGAATCAGTTATATTACAAAACTGAAAAAAGAAAAAGAAAAAAAAAGAAGACTTTAGTACCAACCTCTACAAGTGGGAATGCCCCACAGTCACCTTTCCCCACATAAACAGGTCATTCAATTAGAACGGTACAATTTTGGGTGTCTCTATTTTTGTGCCCCTTACCCGAGCCGAGTAAAAAGCTGGTCAGTTCAAGCTCTATTTCACTCATATCCTGAGCTATACAAGGTCACTTCATATCTTGAGCTACACAAGGTCACTTCAAGCTTGACTCCATAGACAAAGTCGCAGCTTGAGCTTAACTTGTTTAAGCTCGTTTACCAACATTTTGGAATTTAAGATGCAGTTGGTGATATTATTGCAGAGTATTATTAGTTTTGTTGATATAAGAGGGTTGCCGAGATCACGCTGTCCTCTCTGTGGACCTTTAGTGGATTCAAGATAAGAGTTAACTATACTCTCTTGTGGGTAAGAAAGTGGCCATTTTACTAACTAGAGGTGATTTTCCTTCCCCACAGTCAAAAGAGAGGTATCCTTTCTTGCGGACAATTGATATGTGCTATGACATGAAGGGAAGAGGGCGAGGAAATAAATCAGCAAACAAGAGTGTATGTTCGAGGTCGACCAGAGCAATAAAGGGGCCGACTGCTTCAAAGAAAATCGATGAAAGAAAAGAAGATTACGTGCCAATTTTCTTGGTTCTTGCTTTGACGAACCACGATAAAGTAGATGAAAATCTTTTATTTTCTAAACCACCGAAGTTAGAGCCTAATAGAAAATCTTCCTTTTCCGGTCTGATATTTTCTTGTTCGTTAAGATGAGGAGCCATCGTTTACCAATCGTGTTCTGGAGCAGTTATTTTTAATATCAAACGAACATCTCCAGACAGCCATTTTCAGATAAGCAAGAAGAAATGTGAGTGAAGGCCGAAGCCTCTCCCTTTTCTCCATCCTTTTAAGGGTCCAAGACTCAAGGTGATGGCTCCATTATGCTTCAACTTTCATATTGGTGTCCCTTCTTTTAGGACACATAAAGTTGACGCCACAAGAGTTTGAAACGGAAACAAACTGCCTACCAATCCCCATCTTTACCATCGTGCCAACCCTTTCTGGGATCTTCCTGCAGCAATTTAATGTGGTGCATTAAACTCAGAAGAAAGACCTTTCAGATGGATGTAGCGTTTGTTGCAACTAATCTTGATTCTTGCCTTAACACCGCCTTTTGAATACCCAATTCAAACAAATAACATTCACCTATGTGTTCATAGGATCACTATGCTGATGTGCAAAAAGTTCTCTCAAGGCTGCTTACCGGTGAGGACTATGGAATTTGGAAAGCAGAACGAACGGATTGAAGCTCAACCAAAGTGAGCGAACTGAAGAAGACCATAATACAGATCCCTGTCACTTTGGAGGTGGCCTCATCTCATCTCCAATTTGAGTCACCATATAATGTGTGGATGTCGACTCACCAGAAGGACTTTTAGTTTGTCAAAGATCTCCCCTTTCCTTCTTCTGGCGGAAATCTTGTTGCATAGACATTCAGCCTGAGACAAAATGAAGAGTAAGAAGCCATGAGCTGGTCAAGAACCGGCACTGTGGGCACGGGGGATCGGCGGGAAAACATCCTTGGCTTGAGGCTTCAAGCTAACTCACCCAAACAGTGTAAAGAACCCTGTTGCCCAAAAATCCTGAAGTTTGATGTAAAAGAAAATCACCTTGCAATAGCCAGGCAGCACCTTCGAGTGAATCAGGAAAAGAAGACCCTTCACAGGTCAGATATCATAAAATAGAGAACTTATTTGAATATCCATATCTGCGAACTCCATCCAGGGAACAGAAGGTCATTGATTGCAACACAATGGGATAGTGAACAATAAAGCAACACCAATTCTAAATCCTGGTCAACTTCAAAATGAAATGTAGGCCGGAAACGACCAAACAGAGGTGGAAGTCACAAGCTGTGCAACACTAACTTCAACTCTATGATGAACAGCTTTCAGGTAAAAGACTTCAAAAAAACATGTTACAGTTTTCGTCCAGAGAAGACAAGTTTTTGTTAGTCATCTTTCACTATCGGTTTTCAGCAGCAGAAAATAGGGCAACTCAACCTTGAGTGCCATTATTCATGTCAAACATGTTGCAGTAACAGGAGAAACAACAAAAGAAAGAAAATAAAGTGTTAAAACGAACTCCTTAATAAATTTTACAAGGATGACCCCAACGTTTAGATTTATCACTAGTAATGAAATCATTAGTTCAATAACCGATTACCAATCTTTCATGCATATGCATGTTGCATGCACAATTGCAACATGACTAGGAAGTTAGAGAATTTGGTTGGAGATGGGAAAAGAATTAAAAAGAGCAATCTGGGCGTTCATAAGATACCAAATACTAGTTACAGTGAGAAATGCAATGGGTACATATAGATTTAAAGTATATGAAAAACCTCAGAGCCAAAAGGATGCCCAAATTAGGCAGCGACATGAGACCTGTCGAGAAAGAATTTCCTAAGTATAAATTAAAACTTATCATGAAGAAACTAGAAAACAGATCATCAAATTTGTACACGGACAGTTGTCAAACAAAAGCCAAGTTTGTACATAGTAATTTATGTTTATCATCCTTTGTAGAAATATGATGTCAGTGCTTCGAACTTGCCACTCCTAATTGTTTCATCCATAATGACCATTTTACAGCCTCCAAGAAGTTGTCATTCCTTTGCAATGCATCAATAACATTAATAAATGTTATGCGATCAGGCTCAATTCCTCGATCCCTCATTTCCTTTACTTGATAGACTGCTTCTTCAACCATTCCTGCAATCCCATATGCCTTTATCAATGTATTGTAACTCCATAAATCAGGCTCCAGACCTCGTTCCTTCAGCTCAGCTAGAACATTGGCCACTTCTTCTATCCAACCTTTTTTCCCATATATATTGATCATGGTATTGTATGTATAATGGTCAGAAACACAGCATGATTCCTTCATTTTCTGGAGTACATCATTGAACTCCTCAACATGATCTTCCTTACCATAAGCGTCCAACATAGAGTTATATGCCTCAAGAGAAATCTCAAAACCAGCATATTCCATTTGCCTTGCAGCAAATTTCATTTTCTTAAAATCCTTATTCTTGCCATAAGCTGCTATGATAGTATTGAATGAGATGGCATCAGCCACACCCATCTTCTGAGCGATTCTAAGAACTTTCCAAGCCTTCTTAAAGAAGCCTGCTTTACCATAAATATGAATCATAACGTTGAAGGTGATTGTATTAGGTGGAATTCCCAACTGAAGCATCTCATTAAAAAGTCGAGAAAGTTCATCAATGGGCAAAGCATGACCGCAGCAGTTTATCACACAGTTATACATTGCCTCATCCCACACAATCCCACTCTTCAAGATTCTGTAATAAGCATCTGCCAACTTGTCTGGCATGTCTAATTGTTTATATATCCGAAGCATATCACGGAAGAGAAAAGCATCAGGCATGATATCTTTATGCTTATCCATAGTCTCAAGAACTGAGCAGGCACTTTTGAATAGCTTCGCTTTGACATACATTCTCACGATGACACTGTAGGCAACCATGTCTAACTTGCTGTTGGTGGATCTTAACTTAAAGTATAGATCTTCAGCTTTCTCGAAGAGGCCCATGGAACTATAAACATCAATCATGGAGCATGCAATGTACAAATTTGGATTGCCAATAGATATGGGCATCTGCATGAAAATCTTTACAGCATGCTCATAGCAGCCAGCCTCCTTGCAGGAGCATATTAACAAATGGTACAAATTATCTTCATAAACATGATCTTTCCAAACTTTTCCCTGTAGAATTTGCAATGCCTCATCCACCATCCCATGCTTAATATATGCCAAGACCAGAATGGAACATGATGTCTGATCACGAAGTAATGCATCATAAAAAGATGCTTTCAAAATGAGAGGAACCTTGGCTAACCTCTCAACCCTCTCATATGCCTGCAATAGGCTGCTAACAATTGATGAATGCTGACAGCCTACTGCTCTCATGTCCCTGAGTGTCTGTATGGCACCCTCATCGTCTTCAAGCTTTGCTTGCAAATTTATGACGGTGTAGAAGTTGGAAGCATTAGGTTGAAAACCCAATCTCTTAAGCTCCTTATAGAACCACAATGCCTCTTCATATTTACCAGCCCTGCCACAACCTTCGACCATTGATCTGTAAGTTGTTTCATCTGCCACTAGCTTTATCTTCTGGATAGCGTGGAATACACGTTGAGCACCTTCTATGTCAGCTTTCTTCCCATAACCTGTGATCAACGTATTATATGCAACAATATTTGGGGGAACACCTGCCTGTTTCATTGCTCTCAACACCAATTCAGCTTCCTCTAGTTTACCCTGTTGGCAATAAGTGTTGAGACGAACTAGCCAATTTTCAGTATTTGGCAGCACTCCGTCCTCTTTCATAAATGTTATAACTTCTTCTGCTTTTTCATACAAACCTGAACGTGTATATATCGTCATCATTGCAGAGTATGCAACACAGCAACATAAATGGAAGGACCTCATCTGGCCAAAGGCAAATTCAGCTTCAGCAATATTGTTGCTCTTTTTATACAAGTTCATCATCATACCAAAGGTTGCTTGGTTTGGTTGAACACTTTTATTCAACATTGTCCGAAACCATTTTGTTCCCCAGTCAACAAGACCTTTTTTATAGCAAGCATATATAAGGCTATTAAACACCTGACAAGTGAGGATACAGCCCGACTCAGCACACATCTCATGTAACAACGCTTCAGCTGCATCCCAATCTTCTCTCCTACCTAAAACACGAAGAGCTAAATTATAGGCTGTTCTGTTACCTTTCAGCTTATCATTCTTCTTCATCCACTCAAACATTTTTAACATCTCATTCTCACTCCTTTGTTCAAGCACTTTGAGAACAGCATTACAGTGGCGCAAGCTAGACTGTGGTCCGACGCTAGAAATCATTGCTTGCAGATCGTAACCCACATCGGAAACTGAATGCTTATCCTGTTCAGTCGCTTGGTCATTTGTTTTCCCAATTATATGCTGCAAAGTTTCAATTTTCTTCCCCTCCTTTGCACCTTGTAGGTACTTGGACAGTTTGCTCACCCTCTTCAGCAGTGGACTTTTATAATCTGATTCCGGAAGTCCCCTCTTACTCGGAAGTTCCCTCTTACTCAAATTCCGAGAATTCAATGGATCACCAAGTGGTCGTGCCACATTGTCACTGATATTTATTTCCGAATTATTAGACAAATCAGAATCTAAGCCAAAAGAATGCGCTCCAGATGCCCCCAAGAGCATGCTTCTTTCAAGTTTCGAGTGCAAGTGAAAACAGTCTGTCCTAATTATTCGAACGCATCCAAAAACATCAGTTGATGTGAATCTAAAAGAAGGCAGATCCAATGTTTCTTCTGTTCTGCTATTGACACGGGTTCCATAAAACCGTATAGACCCTGCCTTCCCCAACTTGCTTTCAGGGGCATGATTCCCAGAGCACCATCGGAAGGAACGGCGATGACCTCTCCCGTTCAAATTTCTGTAGTATCCCCGTTTCTCGTTCTCATAGGTATCCAAACAACAGGCCAAACTCAACGAAGCCATTTTCTTTCTACAGCATTTCAATAAGCTTCTTCAGAGCGCCAACGCGAAAAAATGAGAAAATGTGAGCCCCTATCATGGTTTTTCAATCCACGGCCCCCAAAATCAAGCTCAACAATGGGCATTCTACATAACTAAAAACAATAAACTTCCTCAAGATAACCCAATTAGAACTTGTCAATTTCCTTACAAACAAATTCAAGGGAACGAAAGCGCCGAAATCAACAAACAAGATGAAGGTACCAATTACCAATTCTAGTCCCTGATCGACTACGCCAATGGTAAGGCAAACCCTCTCGTGATTTTACCAATACTGTGATGAATTCTGATGAATGTACTCCTAAACATAGTAAAAGGCTGAGATGTTAACGAATATGAAGAGGAACGAAGAACATGCAGAACATCAGAGGATGCTTTTCATCTCTCACTACTGTGATCGAGTAGGCATAGAGAGAGGGGGGTTTGTGCGTGCTCCTACCTGGAAATGACTTGTGCCTAGTGTGGGAGTGAGCGGGATCAGTCCACACGAGTAAGAGCTGGGGATGAGAGAGGTCTCATCCCTGTCGTACGGCAAAGATAAGGCACATGAGAGTTCTTCTGCCACGTACAAACAGAAGATCTTTTGGGAACTCTTTACAGACCCTAATTTTTTGCCTTTATTACTAGAAACGCCGATTCTCTTTCCTGAAATTCTCGGTGGGACACGAACTGTCGGGGATGCACTCTTCCTTCATTCTTCACGATCTTGAAGGGGAGGGAAGCGTTTTCTTGCGTTCTTACCATTAGTTGTTTATCAGCATATGAGAAGTTGAAATTTCAATCTTCAGTTCATAGCTATTTCAACTTTCAGGGAATTGAGTTCTGATCTTCTTTACATTTCCTTTTTTGAATGTTATGAAGTCTAGCAAAGGTCTGCAGGTATTCGCTAATATGGGATTTCAAGTTAAAAACAAGGTCTAAATTGCTAGTCCATTATAAAAAAGTGATGCAATTTTCCTGTGATTTTGACGAGGAATGTGGATCTAATTATGAATAAGATATCAAATTCGGTGCATAATTTCATCTCCCGCTGAAGTACTTGAGCCCAATATCTGAAAGAGATTTGATAAAGCCAGCCTATCTGAATGGGTGAGAGCTATGCCTAGGATGCATCAAAATCTACCCATCAAAAAATGTTGATTTATGTTGGTCTAGATCATGGTTGGCAAATCCATGAGTCGGACTCAGATCGGCAGATGAGTGGGTCATCGGGTCAGCAAGTTGACTTGTCGACTCCGTGAGTTGACTCATCAATTTGATCGAGTTTTAAAATAATATGAATCGGGTAGGTCACGACAAGTCAAGGCCGAGTCAGGCTAAGTCCGGCCAAGTTAGAGTGAGTCAAGTATAGTTAGGGGCGAGCCAGGCCAACATTGATTCACGACCAGGTTTTATAGTGATCTGAGCCGACTCAGGCGATTCGCGAGCCAACTGGGCGAGTCAGCCAACTATGGCCCAATTTGTGCTGAATTAAATTTTGTATGTTCCACACATTACTAAATCACTTCTTTATATGCAATGGTTGTCAAAAGAAAGTAGGGTAGTTTTCAAATTTCATGACAAGGAGAGTCAAGCTCGTGGTTAGTGCACAAGGCATTAATATATCAGTGACATGTTGAGACGGTCTCTACAAATTGGATATTGATGTTTTAATTGGAGAAAATGACCAAATTTGGTACCAGGTATTTTAGTACTGGACAATGCTAATTTCTATATTATTATTAAAAATTTGGTTTGATGCAAAATAATAATGAATTATTTATTTGTTCAGCTTGCTAGTATCGAAAATGCATAAGTTGCATTTCAAATACGTGGATTATTCCAAACTTCAATTGCCTCTTGAAATAGTTTTACTTTTTACCGATGTTTTGAGACCAACTCCATATATAAGACAGACAGTGTCAAGTAATATATTGTATTTGTTGGTTTTCATTCAATATATACATGGTTTTACATGCTTAAGAAAAAGCAAATGTACTGGAAGTCCTTAAAAAATTCAAACCCCTAATTTAAAATTTGACTTGAAAGAATTTAGATAGTGGAGGAGAAACTTGAGCTCTTTATTATCTTCTTGAAAGCATGCATTGGCCATAGATATTTTCTTTCCCACATATAAGAACATAATAAAATAGTTAAGCAAAAGTAAAAACACAACAAGGTTGAAACTTATGGCACAATCACATTCGAACTCGTTTTTTGGATTGACCTTTCACAACTATTTGCTTGTGAACTAACTTCATCATTCCAATCTCAACCATAACAGTCCCATTAAATTTGATCTGGGAAAAAACCTGAGTATTTTTTCAAGAACTTTTGGTTGCATATGTTTTCCTAATTTGATGCATCATGATAGAAACAAATTGTATTTCTAGCCCATGAAGTATGTTTTCATAGGGTATAGTGGATCATCATGGTTACCTTTGCATTGTTCTTCAAATATATACGATAATTATTTAGAGGGATATCATGTCTGATGACCAATAGTTCCCTTGATCATTTCAACATACAGCTTTCTATTGCCCAAATTATGATAGTATTCAATCAAATTAATCCATAGAAAACCAAAAATGAACCAAGTAGTTGTAAGTCTCAAAAACTTTTTGGTCTCTAGTGTAATCTTGTGGTCGATCTTGTCCAATGCCATCCCAACTTGAACCACCAAGTTTGAGCTTCAACGTTGTTATTTACTACATTAAGAGGTTGTTTGGCAAGTGAAACACTTTGTGACAGTTTCATGAACTTGATTTAAAATTTGGGTAGTTTCATAGACACGTAGTTCTAGTGTTCCATGAATCTGCTCCAATATTTGAGGTGGATTCATAGAACACTCACAAAGTGTTCCAACTGTCAAAAAACCCTTAAACTCACCTATGATCACAAGAACTATGGATGAAACCAGGAAGCCTAAGGTCATTGTATCCAAGTTTGCTTTATCAACCACCATAGTTCAGAACTTATCTCAAGTCTAAACCTAGATATTACCATGAAGTTAGTAAGAGTCCTCATTGTCAGCCAGACTTGGTGGTCAAAGGATTCCATTAACAAGAAAAAAACAACTTTTTATGAAACATTCAGTTACATAGTCAAACCAATCACCATTAGGACCTTTCAGACTATTGCTACTAGGGGGTTGATATGGGCCGTGGCCCGACCTGAGTTTTTGAAAAATAAAATTTCACCGCTTAATATTTTAAAAAATTGATTTGGTCCCCCTAAAACTTTTGAAAATTATATAGTGGCCCTATCTAGAAAAAAATTCTAGCTCCACTTCTAATTGCTATTAAGTTGTGGACATATTGTAAGACAACTAAATGTAAACAATTATTCTTTAACTTTCCAGTTACTAAAATGGTCTATATGGCTCAATAAATTTAGGATCAAGCTGAACATTCAACCCTTATTGCACAACTTGGAGGGAGATCTAAAGACTCTTGGGCTAATAAAGGCAACAATAAGCAGGGCTATTCAATGAGTTGAGCTAACTCGAACTCGCTTGATAAACTCAACTTGAAATCGACTCATTTATTAAACGAGTTGAGTTCTAATGAAGAAATGAACTCGACAACCTAAATGAGTTGAGCTCGAGTTAAGTGGAATCGGCTTGGTTAAGCTCGAAAAAGAAAATATACAAAACAAGTCTCATAAAGTCATAAAAAAAGTAGATTGCTCAAATGGGCATGCACTTGACTGGTATGTGTGAAGTTCCATGTTCAAATCTACATGTAGTCTCTTTTAAAAAATAATTCTCTAATGAAATGCTTAGCTTGGCTGGAGCCAATCTTCGGCTCAAGCCTAATGGCACAGTTCAAGTTTCTTTCAAGATACTCGAGGTGAGTTTAAGCTGGCTCAACTCGGCTCAAGCTCGTTCATGAACAGACCTATCAATAAGTGAGGATCAGGAACACATGACAACAAGAGAGAGTAAGTTCAAGATACTCGAGGTGAGTTTAAGCTGGCTCAACTCGGCTCAAGCTCGTTCATGAACAGACCTATCAATAAGTGAGGATCAGGAACACATGACAACAAGAGAGAGTAAGGAAGACCACTAGCAAGCAAATCCAAAATCAAGGATGGACAATATAATGAAATTGAAGAGCATCTTCCAAATATGAATGAAACAGATTTTTGTCGACATAGAAAATCAAAGGGGATTGAAAAAAGAAAATCTCGACCATAACTATATGAATATAGAAAGGCATAAACAAGTAGTAAGACTTAATGCAATGATGGGAATCAAGCATTGATGTCTTCTTTCATAGATGTAGGCCTAACAGTCAAACTGCTTTATAGGGGTGTTTTAATGACAGCCTAAAATCAGGTTGTGGAGCATGTTTGGATCATTAAAATCAGATTTTGCTAAAACAAGTTTTTCCAAAAGCCTGGTTTTCATACAGGGCCTGAAAAGCCTGCCTCCAGTTTTTTCAAGCAAAACTGATTTTTTGCCCTCTCACCAAGTTTTTGTTTTGTCATTCAAACATCATAACCAGGTTTCACAAGCTAGGGTTTAATAAGTTTTTTACAAAACTTGGTTTTCACAAAACCCATTTTTTTAAAGGTATCATCCAAGCAAGCACTATAATTTTTTTTTCTTTGCTTTTTTGTTGCTTCATTTGTATGTGTTATTTTTTTGACACATAGAACCTTAAAACGAAAAGAAAAATAAAAAAATTGCTTGGATTTCTTTAGTTGGGTATGTTTAAAAGAGTTTTTAACCTGAAAAGGTGTTTAAAAAGTCGTTGCAAATTAATTTGAAGAGTCAAACAAATGTCAATTATCTTTGTGTGATTAACAGGCCCTAGTTATAAGCTCCTTAAAAGCTTGTTTGGATAAAGGGAATATGTGGAAAGAAAAATGGAAATAAGATACATGAGTTTGTTTAGATGGAGGGAAAGTAAGGACAAAAAAAAAGATATATGCAAATATGTTTTTGGAAAGGAAGGAAAGGAAAAGAAGGGGAGTGAAAGTAAAAAAATTAGGGAGTGTTTGGATGACAACCTAAAATCACGTTTTGGGAGAGAAAGCCTGGTTTTGCCGCAAAACACCATTTTAAGAGTGTTTGGATTAAATCTGGGTTTTGTCGAGACTTGGTTTTCATAAAGGACCTGAAAATCCTTCTTTCTCCCATGTTTTTCAGGTAAGGTTAATTTTTGCCTCTAAACAAAGTTTTCCTTGTCATCCAAACATCCAAACCAAGTTTACAAAACTGGAACCAGATTTTAAAAAATTTGGTTTTCGAAAATCAAGTTTTTTATAGTGTCATCCAAACGCACCCTTAAGCTTTATTTTCAATCCCTTCAAGAATGAAGGGATTTATAGTGAAAGAAAGGGAAAGAATCAAAGAACGGGAAGCAACTCTTATGCTCTAATGAAATCAAAGAAGGAAACTGATGGGAAAGAAGACGAAAAGAAGGGCATTATTATAAACAAAGTTAAGTAATTTCCTTTGCACAACTAAAACAGACATGATTTTTGACATTTCTTTTCATTTTCTTTTTTCCTTCTTATCCAACCAAATTTTCATAATAATTTATTTCTTTTCATTTTTTTCCCTCTCCTCATCATTTGTGCTTCCTTTGTTTTCTTTTCTTCCTCTTTTCATCCATTAAAATCGTTTTCTTTCTATCAATCCAAGCGACATTAGACATAAGGCTTATTTGGGCTAGATGGGTGGATATTTAATAAAATAATGACAAAATATAATTTGTTAAAATTTTAAAAAGTAAAAAACAGCCGGTACGAGTCAATGCATATCGGCCAAAAACGACGCCTATCTTAAGTTTCCGAAACTATAAGAAAAACCGATACGTACAGACTGGATTTTCTTCCATTGGTCTGTGAAGACGAGAACATTGGTTTAGCTCAATTTCTCTACGAGTTCGAATTTAGTTCGGCTTTCCCGACTCCCGAGTCCCGAGTCGGGTGGTTCGAGCGCAGCCGCAGCTGTACAACAATCGCACCGCAGGACCTCATCATTTACTTGTACGTGCACTTCTATCGGCTCCCACTCCGTCAGCAGACCCGCCCCGCCTTCTCCCTCTCTCTCTCCCTCTCGTTATTTCCCTTTTCCTGCCCCTTCTTTTCCCTCCCTCTTTCTCGTCCTGCAGTTCCTGATTTCCTCTTCCATTATCGCTGTCACCACCTCCACCAACGAGTTTCTTCATCTTTCGAACGTTAGTAAGTGGACGCCCGACCTCTGTGTTTATCTGTTTGCCTGTTCCCTCTTTCTTCTGCCTGGTGCTTGGAAGTTTGATACTCCTCGTCGTCTTCGCCTGTATTTCTCGTTCGATTCGGACTAATTGGGGGTGTTTCTTTTGGATGGTCTTTTGTTACGGTTGATAACATAGCGCTGGAGTTTATGCAGTAATCTGCTTGTGGATATACTTTATTTTTTCTTTGTTTTTTTTTATTGGGTTTCTCTTGGGCGTTTCAATGAGCACTTGCTGGAATCGACGTTGTGCGGGTCGATTTTTGTTATGGTTTATGGCAGCAACTGTGCCATGTGTTGTGGGTGTTCTTGTCACTAAGGCGTTTTCTCCCAAAGGCGGAGCCAAATGGAGCTTAGGGTGGAAAGATTAGATAGAGAAATTAGGTCAGGATGGGCGGTGCCCACCTCTAGATGGGGAAGTTATGTCTGATGGGAGCAATAGCTGTCCTTCTTACTCACAATACTGCTTTTGCATGCCATTACGTTTCAGATTGCCATTGACAATTTCCTTTGGAAAGTATTTTTTTATTTTTCCTACACTTCAATTGGGCAAATAGCACTCGCTCTCTACTTGAATTGGTTTTATGCACACAAACTGACAGAAACAAGCAGAGTTACTATATATACATATATACGAGAGAGAGAGAGAGAGAGAGAGAGAGAGAGAGAGAGAGAGAGAGAGAGAGAGAGAGAGAGAGAGAGAGAGATCTAATTGTTCTATAAGAGAAAGGTTAAATCCTCGTTATGGCTCCTCGGTTTTCACTGTAAATGTTTCGACTGTTTCCCTGCTCATGTTTTAGTGACTGTTATTTGAACGAAGGATGATCCATGTTTTCTTATTGGGATTTTGTGTGATTATTCGCTTTCTCTTTCATGCGGTCCTGAATTTTTCTTACCACAGATTCCTTTGGTGCCCTTTACGTGTAAAATAGTCCATGGCTTCTCCTGTTGAACCAATTGTTAACGAAGACACAGATGGAGTGACTGAAAATGCACAAAAGAAAAAGGTGGATGACAATGAAGTAGGTCCTGGAGGAGGTGGTGCTAAAAGGTGGCCTGGTTGGCCAGGGGAAAGTGTCTTCCGCTTGCTGGTTCCTGCACAAAAGGTTGGTGCCATTATAGGTAAAAAAGGAGAGTTCATTAAACGGATGTGTGAGGAGACTAGGGCCCGTATTAAGATTGTTGATGGTCTTCCTGGCGCACCAGAAAGAGCTGTAAGTTTTTACTACTCTTCCTCATTTGCCTATTTTCCCATTAAACGTTAATAGGAAAACTTTGTTAATGACTGTCACAGATATTTTTTGACGACCTTCACTGCTATTTGAGTTTCATCACATGGTTACCGGAAGTTGGAATTTATGTTTTGCTATCTTAGTTTGGGCTGATATAGAAGTTTGAAAAAATAATTACAACACTGTCATATACATATGTGTTTTCACTGTCATGTCTTTCTTTGCTTTTACTGACAGGTTACAAATTTCCTCCTTGTTAACTTATTGCTTTTGTTCTTTGACAAGAGCAATTATTCTCCTTGTTTGCTTCTTTTCTTAGAGGGGAACGCAGAATTGAGATTCCTTATAAGTTATAACTAAAAATAAGCTATTTAGTACGAAAAACTTCTTCTCTACCATAACTTGGTGATGACAGATTTGATCTCATTTAACAATTTAGCCTTTGGCTGCTTAAAGAGATATTGATCTGAACCTTAGTCACATGGGTACGGCTAGGAGGGCCCCGTACCCTACCGGTACGGGTACGGTACGGGTACGGGTACGGCGGGAAAATAAAAAAAATAAAAAAAATTCAGAAAAATCTAAAAAAAAATCAGGAAAAATCAGAAAAAATCAGAAAAAACTAGTAAAAATCAGAAACATTCAAGAAAAATGTATTTAAAGGAACACCCTTAGCATTTTGTTATTGTTTAAAATTTTTTGATATATATATATATATATATATATATATATATATATATATATATATATATATATATATATATATATATATATATATATATATATATATATGTATGTCCGTGTGTACGGCCGTACCCCCGTACCCACGTTTTTTGAAAATAGCCCGTACCCGTACCAATACCGGTACCCGTACCCGTACCCGTACCCGTACCTATGTGACATAGATCTGAACTAACAGGATCTGCTATAAGTTTGTATTTTGACTGCCCTTATTTAAGGAGCATGGGAAGCTAAGACTTGATGCTGCTACCCGTATCTCTATTTTAACAATAATTTCTTCTTGTTGTTTGAAGAGTTACTGATTACAGCTTATGGCATGTACATAAGTTTGTGCTTTGGCTTTGGTGCTGCCCTTAACCCATACTTCTTCACTCTTATGAAGCATGGAAGGCTTTAACAATTGATTCTACAGTGATAATGAATGTTGAATGCATTGGACTGTGATGAAGGAGTACAGGGAAACCTTATAGAAGAAGCTCCAGATTTTTTAAACAAACTAAAATACATTAATTTATGATGTGTGGCAAGTGGTAGTGACCATTGGAGTAAAATAGCCTGATTCATGTCTTTTCTTATTGCCATCTTAAAATGGGGTTCTCCCAAAAATAATGTCAAGATGATATAACAAGGATAGATGTATTCTCCCTTAGACTTCTATTTGATGTCAAAACACCAGCTGCACGACAAAGTAAATTTATCTAAAATTAACACGTTAATTTATGATTTTAAGGTATTGTCGTTTCTTTTTTCTTGTATGGTTAGGCCGATAAAACCTTAAGTTCAAAATGGCTTCCGTGTCCTGTGCTGCAGCTTCAAGTGATTGTGCATCTCCCATAACCTTATGCCATTTGGTTTGAATTTTATATTACCTTTGCACCCAAGTATTCAGCTTTGATAATAATCGCTGAGGCAACCTGGGGGTCTTCACATGCACTGAAATTTCTATTGATTGATGAGCATACCGTCTATCAGTTCTTTGGCTATTGTTAAATACTCATACTCTTCATTTATGTGGATCATGGAAAAGGACAACTACTGAACATGGTCAAATATGATGTGTTATTCCTATGAGGAGGTATCTGTTTCGATATAAAGAATAAGGAAGAAGATTCCATGTAAAAGAAGCAATAACCCTTTAAAGAAACTGGGTTTCCCGAGAATAATGAGAATGATGTTTGCAGGTTCCGTGAACTTGTGGTACTGAAATGATATTGAAAGTTGCTCGAGTATAGAAGCAATGGAGTGCAAGACTGCACAGGCCGCTCGCTATGCCATTGAGCAAGTTGGAAATTGGCCTAAATGCAGCTGTTCAAAGTCAAACATTCACTTTAACCTTAGCAAGATGCTGTGCCACTTGTCAAGTAAGTTAACGTGCTAGTTAAGTGATTTTGTGCAGGTGCACTTAATTAACTAAACTACTACTATGTAAACTGAATATAAAATTAAGCAAGTTATCATCCTGGTTTCCTAGTTTCATGTTATACTGTAAACAACAAGTTTTTTCTCTAATAGATCTACAGATGTACAAAGAAGTAACATTTCAATGGTTCAACCTTCAACGTGCTCTCATCTAAATTTTGCTACTAACGTACACATGCCATGCAATATATTATCTTGCTAAGTCTGAAAGTATATTCGTTGGGTGGCAACTTATAACAAGGACAGCTTGAAATAATTCAAACCTTGTCTTGGAAGTGATATTGTAAATTTATTATTGAAAGTTAGATATGGTTGAGTTATGTGAAGAACAGTGGCCGGAAGATATTGCTAGAGCCATTTGAAGTCATAGAATGAGTCTTCTTCTCTATATGTTCTTCCAATAATGTAAAAGCTGGAAATGTATGTAATCAAATTGTTTGGGCTTTTCTACACAAGAAAAAGGTAAATCAAGTTATAAACCAACACAAGCTTAAATAATGATTAGGAAAATTGATATGAAACACTAATATTCCTCCCTTTGCTAGAACATCTCTTAGAGTTATGTATCTGGCTCAATAGGTGATATTCATTGGAAGATCTTGTTGCCAAAGCTTTTGAATGTTTGAGATTGCAACAGCTTGAAGCATGGCTTTGAGGCGACTAGCCAATTCCTTGGTCTAGGCAATGAAGGTAATTGAAAAATAGAATCTGATTGAGAGCAGATCATTTATATTAAATGACTTAAAATGGAAGGGAGAAAGAACTTCAGGCCCATTTGGTCATGAATTTTCTTTTGTTGGTTTGTAAACAATCGAGAAGGTTGCTTGAAAATTTGAAATAATTCCACATTTAGGTACTTGGATTCAACTAAGAATTTGTTTGGATATATGGCTATATTCACGTTTTGAAAGAATGTCAGCAAATGAGGGTCCTAAATGATTAAGAACTCAGTGAGGAAGGTTCCAGTCCTGAGTTTTTCTAAGTATGACTGATTGAATGTTCAATATTACGTCGGTATGTTTGGAGAGTTACACATGCTATATTAATAAATAAGGAATAGATTATCTATTCTAGGAAAGGAAGAATATCTTTTTGGTTGGTGTACTTATGTGGGATGTATCTCCATGTCCATCTTTACGTCTGCATCAGATGTATTTGCTTTTAAATTTAACACGTATTTGGTGATACTGCAGCATGTACCAAAGAATTCAGCTTCTGACATGAGTTACTGATTAAGTGTTGGATCAAATGATTTGCATTGTATGAAATGTAAAATATTTTGGTTTAGTTTGTCTAAATTTATAAGAGGAATAATCCTTTGAAAATTGATATTACTATATGTAGGGACATGGCCATTAAAAAATTATTTTTTATATCAATCTTACTGAAGATAGTTTTACTAGTACAAAAATATTCATACAGAAGAGCTGCATTACATATATCATGAGGGTTCATATTGGATGTAAATGAGTAAGAATTCGGGCAATAAGTTTCTAAATCCATAGTTTTTCTAATTTTGACTCATTAAAGGCTCACTTTAAGGTAGTATATGTGAAGCAGTAAGAAATGTTTGATCAGTAGTTTGAAAGAAAAATTATTCTTTTGGTTGGTGTACCTATGTGGGACACATCTCCTCAGAAATTGGCTGGAGTCAAGAGAATGAAAATAAATATTGAGACAACAGCAGACAAACATAATAGGAGGAGTTGATAGCTGACAATGAGGAGATTAAATTAATATTCAGACAGCATTAGATGATTGGAAACAGAAACTAAATGGGGGCACTTGGCTGGATTGGAAATATTGCAAGGGTGAATCAGATAAGAAACAATAATCAGAGCAAAAAATAGAATAAGAGGGAAGGAAAGTGGCTGTCAGCCAACACTTCAATCAGTGAAAAGAAAATGACTTAAACATGCCTAGAGGAGAAAAAGTGGTGGACAATCAGTAAAATAAACAAGATATGGGAAAAGAGAAACTGATAAGAAATCAATGAGCTGATAGAGAAGAAAGTTGAAACCAGAAAAAAACCCAGTTGGGGCAGAGAAGAGATCTCCAATGTTAAGACCAGTGGAAGCCAACTGTCCCTAATCTATTGCTTTGATAGCGATTCCATGATAGATGTTGATGTCCAGACCTGTACAACATGAGGAAGTGAAGATGACAAGAAAGGAGTTATTTTAGCAGTATAATGGCACCACACTGATCTGTGGATTGCCCTAATATCCTTAACAATAAAACATGTATTTTACACTGTCTGAAGAGTACATATCTAAAACAGAAAATAACAAACTTGCCATGCAATATATGCACAGGTCTTCAAGCATGTTACAAGCATAATACAACATCTGGATTGGACCTAAACCAGATCCGAAGTAAATAACATAACACGTCTTTTCATATCCATGTGCATCTTTTTGCCTGTATCAGATATACTTCCTTTTAGTTGATATATCCTGGTTATACTGTAGCATGTACCAAAAAATTGAGTTTCTTATGTGAATTACTGAGTATCTGTATGACTTGGATCAAATAATTTTTGCTTTCTAGGAAAGATAATTGTTCTGGTTTACTGTGTCCAAATTATTCACTATGAGGGGAATATTTCTTTGAAGTTGATACTACCATTTGTAGTGACATGGACATTGGAGCAATTGTTTTTTATATGAAATCTTATGGATTGCTTTGTATATATTTTTTAAAGGTTATCATTTCAGCAAGGGAGGAACACGATGCTCCAATTTCTCCTGCAATGGATGGTCTTCTGAGAGTTCACAAACGTGTTGTTGATGGTTTGGATGGTGAATCTGGGAATGCTTTACCAAAGGGAGGTGGCATGATTTCGACACGATTACTGGTATCTGCTACACAAACTGGAAATCTGATTGGGAAGCAGGGAGCTACGGTAAAGTCGATTCAGGAAGCATCGAATTGCATTGTCCATGTTCTTGGTCCAGGTACTTTTTGAAGTTTGTTATTTTGAACAGTCCATCTAGTTGCATCGCCTTTTGTGACTCTGGTAATTGGGTTGTCAACTGTTTATTTAGTTGCTGATTTTTTCTGGCTCATTTTGGTCAAGTCTGAAACATTGCACATAAGCACTGATTCAGTTAGTTAGAGCTTCTTTTTATTTTACTTGATACACTTGTTTTGTGTGCCATGCTTGGATATTTAGGGTGCATTTGATGCACCCGGTGAAAGTCATTTTTTTGGAAAAAACGGTACGGGCGGGTGAAATTTCACCCGCCCGACGAATGTTGCGTCAAACGGGGTGAAATTCACCCCGTTTAACGTAAAACTAGAGCGGGTGGAATTTCACCCGCTCGAAGACCTCCCCGCTCTCGACACCCTCCCCCCGTCCGCTCGAAGCAAAGCCCTTCTGCGAACTCCTCAGCCACAGAGGTGTTGTGAGGCGTCATCCACCATCCGGACGGCATCCTCCAGCCTTCGCGCAATGCCTGAACGGCGGTGTGAAGTTCTGAGATGCATTTGACCGTCCGACGAGCATAAAACAGCTAAGTGTGTTTTTCCAGCGCCATTCTCTCTTGTAGTGACTGTAAATCGCCTCTCAAATCGTTCGTATGCCGTGGGAACCTTCTGGAATCCGTGAGGATGACTTGCCGAAGGATCTAAGCGAAGGAGAATCGATTTGAGAGCCGTTTGGAGGACGATCGAGCCTTCTTTCGAGCATTCGGTTGAAACAGGCCTACCACAGCCAGTCTCAGTCCGAGCTTGAATCGAGGGGTCAATCGGCCATAACTTTTGGGGGTTTTGATACTGTTCGCTTTTCACCGAATCAAGCTGTCGATAGGAAGTGGAATCACGTCAATCCGTTCAGTATCGAGTGATTTACGAGCTTGAGAAGTCTGGGTAGGTTCTGTCAAGCATTTCCGCCGACCAGTCCCTGTTTCCGGCGACTTTTCCGGCGATCCCACCGTCGGATCTTTACGATTCCGGTGCCATTCGATTCCCAACATCTTTGTGATCATCTCCACCAAGTTTGACGTCGATCGGACCGTAGATGACGTTTCTGGAGGCGACGGTCGGAATCTGGCGGGAATAGGCGGTGATCCTCACTGTTTCTCCGCCACAGGCGGCTGCAACCCAATCTTCGCTTAGAACATTGGGAATACAGCTTCACCGGGTGATTTATTAACTCTAGCTTGTCCCAAATTTGATTATCTGTCGATTGGCATAGGTTTCATGTCTTGATTTGATTGCATTGAGGCGGAGTGGCGATTTGAAGACCCGTGGCTGCTCTTCTGCGCGGCGGCGCTTTTCTGAAGAGGGCGTAAGACATACAGCAACTTGGGGGCTCAACGAGTGGGGTCTAGACATCTTGGATTGAGCCCAAAATTGGAGCGTCTACTCCTGGGGATGTTGGCTTGATTTCCACCAATTTTGGCGATTTTTGGAGGTGTCTATTAATTGTTATGATTTTTTGACTGAAGGCCTCTCTGTCAGACCCGAAGCTGCTGTTGTGCATCAAACATGGTTAAAGTTAACAGGTTAAATTCTTCGAGTGCATCAAACGCACCCTTAAATCGGAAGAGGGTTAAATTTCAACCTGTTTTTTTTACCAGGTAAAGTTTGCCAGGAAAATTTACCATGTTAAATTTCACCCGGTGCATCAAACGCACCCTTAGTTATGATGTACTCAATTTCATGCTCTTGAATGCTAAAAATGCATGGATCTCCTAGCCTTTAGCTCTATAACACATTATTGGGGTGCTAATAGGTATGAATACAACAATATTGAATATGGTTGTTTTGTTGGTATGTATCCATGTACACCAAACTTAAAGAAGCAACCAGAATCTTTAGAATTTTCTTTCTCAGGTGGTTCCAGAAAGGAGGAAAAAGTGAAGACATTTTTAGGTATCGGCCAGTGACAGATGTCTTGTGCTTTTATCCAAGGGAAAATGATTTAGTGTATTAACTGGCCGAATATTTTATCTGAGCTTTGTTGTCAATAATATGTCCCAAATGTTGTATACTGTAGCGTGGAATACTCGCATCAGGTTATACCGACTTTACATTGAAGGTGACTAATCTAGGTCATGGCTCAGTTTTCCCTTAATCTTGCATCATCATTGTTCAATGAGAGATTTAGAAGGTTTTTTCCAATGTTCGTAACTAAGACATTTGATAAAATCTTTATAGGGGAATTTGACAAGGCAATTCAAGTATCTATTGATTGACAATAGGGTGAAGAGCTCCATCTCTAGTAATAAATTTCTTCCATGATGTATGACCAATTTACAGAGTCTTCTTGCATCACCACGATGTAGTTAGCTGCCTCATGGTCTTTTTTTCTTCATTTTTCTGCAGATTTGGCGATGCAAAATCTGTCAAGTAACTAACAATTTTATCACCTGCATATTGGCATCTATTAGTCTTGTGAAAGACTTTGATGTCTAAGAACTTTGGATTGCAACTAGGGATTATCTGTGGATCAACCCTTTATTTCCATGATTTACCTTCAGGCTTCAGTATACAAATGGAAGACATATTTCTAGTGTAAAATCTCATACGTAACGTTTGGACCACCAAGAATAGTGTCACCACTTGTCCTTGCAGTAAGGAGGATGAAACTGATGTTGTGGGCCTCATTGCTTCATTGGTTTCCTTCTTATAATTAGAAAATTAAGTGATTCTTCATGCTTGTTGTCCATATCAAGTCTTCTTTCCACTCTCTCATAGGAAGCATCACACTTACATGGTGTTCTTGATGCATTATAGTTTACTAGGTGTTAGTGCACATTTGTGAAGATTAATCTTGTTCATATGGTGTACCAGTGTTTTACACTATTTTATTATTTTCAAAATTGTATATGCTTGTTATCTGTCGTTAGGTATTCTTTTGTCAGTCTCTGTGCCCTTTTACCTTTTAAAGCGACAAAGTCCTGTAGCTCTCTGGAATAGAAAGTTACATATTGTGAAGACTAGAGATCGACCAAGCAGTTTCATATTGCTGGTGCATACTTGATCCCATCATCTGATAAAAGATAGTTTTGAGTTTTTGACTTAACATTTTTTTGAAGGTTCAAGAAAACACATACTTGTGTCAATGGAGAAAGTAGTGCTGCATTGAGTTCCTAATATGCTGATGGAGGGGTATGAGTATCATTTATTTATTTACCCTTATGGAGTTGCAATGGTATTTAGATGGAGAAACTAGTGCTGTATTAAGAACCTATTGCTGATGCAAGTGTATAAGATATCACTATATATCTACCATTGTGGAGCTGGAAAGGTAGGTGGGAAACAAAGATACATTATAATAACCAAAGGTTCTTAGTTCAGGTTGAAGGGCTAGCCTTCAATTTTCCCATCAAAAAAGGGAAATTTCTGGTTCATGCAGAAAAATTTTGTGTCCCGGTTGTCCCTATTAACTATGAAAAAAACACTTGTTTATGTGCCTTAGTTAGTTGGCTCTTCAATTTAATGTGCTAATGTATTTTATTGAATCTGCAAACTTCCATAATATCACTCATCTCTTTTAGAGAAAAGGAAACAATGATCTTTCACTGGGTAATTGTATTTTTCTATTTTTGTTTACAAGATTAGTTTTGTTATGTTCCTTAGTTTTATCTTTTCTGCCTCTCATTTTTCTTCTACTATCTGCAGAGGATCTCCCTGTATGTGCTTTAGCTGATGATAGGGTTGTTGAGATAGAAGGCGAACCAACCAACGTGCATAAAGCAATTGAATTGGTTGCATCACATTTGAGGAAATTCTTGGTTGATAAGAGCGTGCTTCCACTGTTTGAAACAAATGCAAGTATTTGATCCTGTTCTTATGAGTATAAGCCAAAGAAGTTCAATCAAGCAACTTAGATAGTTAGATATAGTTTGCTTGACTAAGCTACTCGCAACTGTTTGATAGTGATTGACATTATGTGATTTTTTATTTTTATTTTTATAGATGTCAACTCAAAATCCACATTTGGAGCAAAACGTGCCACACCAGTCCTGGGGACATCCTCAGGGTGTTCCATTTTCAGGTTTTGGTGGATCTGGGTTTGAAAATAATTCACAGTACATGCCTCCTATGCGGCAACTAGATGGCTATTATCCCCCATCTAATCATCATAATATTGAAAAACAGCCTCATCAGGCATTGCCTGTGTATCGGAGAGACTTACCCATTCATCAAGTATCAAACACAAAGCAGCCACAGCCAGTGATCACCCAGGTAGTTGATTGTGTCTTGCTTTTTGCAATATTTATAAAATTAGGAAAGATTTGGATGTTCAAGTTAATCAATGAGTTTCATATTTTGGTTATGTTTCATGTGCAGGTTACTCAGCATATGCAAATACCATTGTCATACGCTGATGCTGTAATTGGAGTTGCTGGTTCAAGCATTAGCTATATACGTCGTGCTAGTGGAGCTAGCATCACAATACAAGAAAGTAGAGGTGTTCCAGGAGAGATGACTGTTGAGATTAATGGAACAGCTACACAAGTTCAAACTGCTCAGCAGTTGGTACAGGCATGTCCCCGCACATTCTGTTTTTAAGCTTTGCGGTGTCTTCTTGAGTTCTATTTTCCATTCATACCTGTGGTTGTGGGTTTTCTAGGGCAGTCTTACTAGCTCAGGTCAATGTCTCAGAGACTCACATATTGCAATCAGTTCCATGTTCTGTGTTTTATAACTCTATCTCGGTTGGACCTCCATGCTTTTCTTGATAGCCTGCTGCAAAAACTATGATAATTATTGGGCAACTGAACCTAATATATGAAGGTTTACTTCTTCCTATGTCAGCCGCAAGTCCATTTTGATTGCCACTCCAGATCTCTTTATATTTCTAGTGTTCCTTCACATCTTATTCAGAAAAAATATGGCCTATTTCTTCAAGCTGAAGTGCTGCTGTTCTCCAACTGTTAGAAGTCCCTCTCATAGGAAGTAAATTAGTTGGATTCATGTATTACCTAAGCCTAGCTGCTTGATATAAATTAATTGGTCTCAAGTGTTGGACTTGGATTCAAACTTGGTCCATGTCCAAATTGGAAATAACATGTTACTCTAACCCAAAGTCCATCAAAGATTGGCATTTGCATGAGTGGGTTTTATAATCCGCCTATTATCTTAAAAAGTGTCGGTGTCCACATTCATTTGGTTGGGCCAAGTAATTGTCTTTTAAAGCCATATTCATAAAATCATAGCCTCATAAGAATTTAACGGGAACTCAGTCATCAAAAGCTCTCTTAGGACCCTAGGTGGTAGCCTTTTCAATTATGTAGGGTGATGTTATCACCTAGGCGCTTAAGTAAGAGAACATTTTCTTAACTTTGTCTCTTTTTTTTTTCCTTCTTCCACTTTTACCTTTTCTCATTCTTTCTTCTGCTTTTTCCCATTTCCCTCTTGTTCTTCTCCTTCTCCTTCTCTTCTTCCTTTCATGTGCCAATTGATGTTGTAGAACATCCATTGATAGAGAAAAAGACATTGATCTTAGCGTTTGATTCTTCTTTCCTTTGAACCATTGTCACAAATATCATTGTCGGATTTTTATCGGTGAGGTTTTTCTTGGACATTTTTCGGCAAAACTGTTTTTTTGGAAAAATATCGGGAAAATCTCGGCGATTAAAAAAATAAAAATAAAAAAAATCGTCAAAATTAAGTAAAAATAAATGAAATGGGAAACTAATATAAAAACATAAAAAAATAACTAGATAAGCAAGAAATGAAAATAAGAAAATGGAAACTGGCACTCTAATAAATACCAAAAACACAAGTTATCTAATGGCTGAAGGGTCGGTTGGAATGCTTTTCTGGGTTTCCAGCAACCCTCACCATCGACGCAGGTTATCACTCGTCACTCCTCAAACCCTCACACGCCAAACACAGCTTCCTCACTTCTCAAACCCTCTCCGAAGAGGCAGACACTCGGTAAGAGGTTAGGTGCAGCTGGAAGATGCAGCTGCCACTCTCACGTCTCACACGAAGGGAAAAGTTAATAAACCTTATTCACTAAAAGTTAGAGTTAAGTACCCTTTTTGCCATTGAAAGGAAATTTCAGTTAAAAAAATACCCTTTGTTTCTTTACTCTTAAACATGTTATACCCTTCTTTAGCAAAAGAATTCATCACTTTCAGTTTTTATGAATTAAAAATTTAAAACCGTGCACAAGAACATATAAACAACACAGAAATTCAGTGGCAAAAAAAAAACACAATTTTATCGTGATACTATCGTGATAAATAATTTTTTCCAATCACATTTTTTGCATTTTTTTCGTTTTCCTCCTTCCTGTGATGCTGCTTTGAACATATCATGTCATGGCTCATTTCTGGTCAGGCCTTCTCAATTTGTGGCCCTCTTGATTTGGGAAACTATGCTTTTATGTGTCCAACTTCATGACAATGGTAACAAGTAATTTTCTGCTTCCTTTCTTAATTTTGTCTTTCAAAGTGTGGTGTTTTTTACTTTTGAAAGTAAACAATATTTTTTGGGTTTTAAAAAACAATGCACTCTTATTCTTGCCACTATTGTATAGTATAACAGGCTATTTTGTTCCATTATCAATTTGGTAAAGGCTTCATGAAACACTAGCCTTATCAAGCAAGGAAGTTTTAACTCCATTATATTAGTGTCTAAGCCCTATGATAAATTTGTAGATTTGTTTTTACTTGAATTTGTTGCTTTTTCAAAACAATATGTCTACTATCACGCTGTTATAGTTCAAAAATAGATATAGTTCATCTTAGAGTTGGTTTACTTCCACAAAATATTCCTTAATAGACTTCCCTTTATGTTGAAAGTCGGAAATTTTATTGTTGAATGTTGCATATGTGCAATGTCTTTCACTATGTGCGGCTCACCTATGAAAATCTCAAGTTTCATAGCATGCTTGAATTTAGTAAGTTTACTAATAGATATATCAAGTTATCAACACTGTTGGGAAGCCACAACATAATCTTAAGAGAACAACCTTTCAGTTTTTTCATTTGTCGGCTTAACCAACAAATTTTATTTTTGTCATCTCCTTTTAGCTCTTTAGCTTTTCCATCGACAACCTTGGTAAGAATTAATTGAGCTCCTTTTTGGAACCATCAACAAATCCTTGAAGGTCTTTTGTGCTTGTGTAATGCTTCATCATAGAGGCCCATGTCACATGGTGAGAATTGGAAAAGAAAAATGTTTCTCAATCTTTCATTTAAAACAATTTGAGTGGAATTTCATGAATGGTTCGACTTTTGAGCAATAGAAGATGTCTGCTTCCACCTACAAAAACTGAATCAGATAAAGAAGGAAATTCAGGACAACCACAGATCAGCAACAAACAGCTTTAGCAGCCCCAAGGTTTCAACTTGGATCAGTCACAGCTTACGTCCAGCACCTTCTGGTTTTAGCAGCAAGATGAAATATGCTAGATCTTCTGCACTGAGTATCTCTTTTCCAGCTTCGTTATGATGATATAAATACGATTTATGTCAAATCATCTTGGATATCAGAAGCACACAAAAAATCTTACGTGCACAAAGGCACAACAAAATAATAAATTTGTTCAATAAATGACAGAGAAAACTTAAAAGAAGCATGCATTGTATGAGGACATTAGTTCCTATTGATAGTGAAGCAGCAGCTTCTCTAACTGTTGGTGGCAATCCAATGGCTGGAAATTTAGCTGTTGGAGCCTCTAATGGCTAGAAAAGCTACTGTGGAGAAATATAAAACGAAAAAAGAAAAGGCAGAAAGGAGTAAAAAAAAAAATGTAGAAAGAACAAAACTCTAAAAAGCAATACAAGGGACCTGATAGATAATGGTATATAAATATATATGTGTGTGTGTGTGTGTGTGTGTCTTTATATATATAAAGTATATCAGAAAGAATACGTACTTAATAGTTTTCTCCCTTTTCTGAAGGTCAACATCAAGCATATGAAGTGCATGCCACTACGTGTATGATGATACATGCTGAAAAATTTAATAAAGCATGTGGACACAGACGCACACACAATCACAGAAAGCAGGCAGTCTGAGACCTTTCTATGTATGTCAACATGTTGGTATGTGTTTTGACTTTTGAGGTCATGGTTGCAACTGTCTTTCTCTCCTCCATGTCCATGCATGCGCAACACGTTGAACCGTTGTAAACTCATTCATATATGTGAAACAAAAGAATTTGCAGTGTTCAATATCTTGTAGCTGGTGGGTGGGTGTTCATATCTTTTACACGTGATTTGGAACTGGCACGAGTTCGGCAGTAGATATGTTTTTCTTTCCGCTAGTACGGATAGGAAAAAATAATGCCTCTTTTTGAGTTTGCTGATTTCTTCCCGGGTTCTCTCTCTCAATATTTTCAAATATGGTGTGTTTCGCTTCTTTCAGTGATGCATTGTTTTTGCAGAATTTCATGGCAGAAGCTTCAGGATCAACACAGAATCAGGTTAATCCTGTTGATCATACGCACGATTCTTATCCTCCGCAAGGTTCCATGTATTCTTCACCTCCTTCTAAACCTGGATTTGCTAATCCTCCCACAGGGGGTTATGGATCAGCCTACGGAGGCAGCTATGGTTTCTAGGCTGACTGTCAAATCCTGTTGAATTGCAGTGACATGCTTACAGATCCTGACTTAAACTCCAGGTCTGGATAGTTTTTAGCAAAAGGTTCAGTAGACAGACTTCATTACCAGATGATGTATTTGACTATTTATGGCGCTCATACCATTTGCTCATACCATTTGTGCCTGCTGTGAAGTCTAGTCTCTTGTAGAATTCAAAAGAACAAGGTCTAACACATTTCCCCTTTCAATTTGGCGTTTTTATGTCGCAAACTGAGTTAGCTGTTGGTTGAGGGCGGCATGTTGCACAGATGGCGGCACCACATAGAGTAATTTGGTGTAACCTGGTACAAGATTTCTTTTCTTAAAGCTGCAGCAAAGCAGGTTCTGCATTTAGATCTTCCGTGAATAGTAACTTGAACAATGTGGTATAGTTTTGATTTCTGCTGTACCACAAAGCCAAACTGCTGCTACGTATATCATATGCAGCTGTTCTTGAGATATACAAAAATTGAAATCAGCTGCTACCTCTTATTTTTTTTTAATTTTCATTACACAATACGGTAAAAGGTGCATTTCATTACTAAAAACCATAGCTAATCAACTGGTCATCACAAATGCACCATGTGATGGTTTTTAACGACAAATAAAAAAATAAACCATTCGGCTGTAGTCTGGCTATATATATATATATATACCTAGGTTTACAAGAAAAAATTATTAAGGCATTGATGGTATGTTTAATCATATCCATTCGATGCGATGCGTTGTGTCAGATGAACGTGATTGGATGGAGTTCAAGACAGCAGATTTCAGCTCATACGTCCACGCACTCTGGATTTAAACTACCACCTTAAATTTGGCATGCCGCCAAAGTGTTAACTGGGGATGTCAATAAAACTGATTTAGATCTGATCAAATTGCTTAAAATTGGATATGAAAAAACTTGATATCTGATTGAGAAATCAGTGGATTTAAGAAATGGCATTCTCATGTCCGTCAGACTGCGAAAGCTGATTTTTCATTTACCAAGCTCAATTAAGTAACGGATTGGTAGCCTTGCTCAGTCATCATCGATTCATGACATGACGGATCGTGGGACAAAGGATTGGGTTTACACTGTTGGTGATTCTTAATATTGGGAACATAATATCATACGCTGAGGTGAGATAGAATGCAATAGAAACAAAGATCGGGAACTGAGTTATAGAGAGAGAAAAGCAATTAGAGAGAAAGAGAAAATTCGCTCTTTGTTCTGTCTTTTTTATGGCTAAGTGATTTTTTAGAAAAAGCAATTAGAGAGAGAAAATTCGCCCTTTGCTGTCTTTGTTTATGTCTAAGTGACTTTTTCAGCTTCGGTTTCTGAGGGCTTCTTTCCTTGCAATAGGGACAAAGCTACCTATCGACCCAAGACAAATTCTGCATCCAGATGAGATCCTTGATATATTTAGTGAGTCCGGCTATCCCCTATTGGTGTCTAGGTGTAAGAGTGGCAGAGGTAGGATCTTCTTTTTAAGGGAGGCCAGAATTTTTTTTTCGCAAGGACTTGCTATGGTTTTCAAAATTTTAGAGAGGCCAAATCTGTCACGGGCCGACTCCTTCAGCCCGTGACAAGATCAACTGTTTTGAAAATATTAACATGTGATGAACAGAATCAAGAAGATTGATTAATCATATTATCTGTTAATTGTTAAAATTTGGCTAGATTCCACATTCGGATTTTTGACAAAATGCATATTACCAGTCGCTGAATAGCACTGACCAAAGCTTGAGTTCTGGCACATCGTTACTTACTCTTGATTCCCGAAATTCTCTACATGGTTCTCGAAATCAGTATTGCCAAGAAGTCGAGAGCTGCAAGCTTTTAGACCTAATTGCATATCATATAGCAGTGATGTCAACTGAATCTTTTTTTGCGTTAACAACAAGATGAGTTTTAAGCATCTGAGATCTATGTGAATGACTAGAATCTATATTGTTTTGCATCAAATTTTCAAAACAAAAGTTGAAGCGCTGTGAGATTTATCAACAAACACATTACAATCAACATCAGAAAACGCATTGCTATGGGAATCAAAAGAGACAGTACGGTCACGTCATAAGCCAATGCGAATCTCGAGTACGGGCTGTCTTTCTTGCAATTAATATAAAAGAATTTCTTACCACAATTTTGACTTTTGCATCAAACGATTTGTGGGCCATCACAACAATGTTGAACCAATTGAAGCATCTGACATATCATGAACGTTTTGACAATGCGATTGGGGTCATCACTGTTCTCCAAGATTCTTCTTGGAAGAATCAACATCGAAGAAGGCAACTACGAGTTCATAAGGGCTTAAATCCTTAACCAAACCCTGGTAGGAGTTGGAAGATTTTTTTTTTCTCTCATTGATTTTTTAGTTCCAATGAGATCAGCGTAACAAAGTAGGAATCTACATGCCCCTCGTTTCTTGAATTCAGTGAAGATTTGGCTACCATCTTATATTCGCGAAAATCTTTCCATAGCTAATATATTCAAGCAATGTTATATTGCTCTCCATATGGTTCTCTGTTAGTCTTCCAAATATGTTGTGCAGTTTCGAAAAAAAAAAAGAAAAAAAAAGGTAAACATTTAGCAACTCTTGGTTTCAAAGTATTTAATAACCATGACATAATCATTATCTGAGAGCCATTTTTCACGCTTAGGGTCAGGCATATCAGGCTTAGTATACTTGCCTTCATCACTGTATCTGAGTTAGCTTTCCACTTCAGAAATAGAGATGATTTTGACCAGGTCAAGTAACATAGGGCATCAAGCAAAAGGGGAATCTTCAACTGAGGACTAACCTGGCCTCAGAAGGAAAATGGCCGGAGTTGAGGGTTGAGGGGTGCTTGTCTGGTTTTTGATCACTGTTTGATAGTCTTGTTTCTTCATAACGAGCAACGCCACGATGATGAAACTCAACCATGTAATGAAGAAGATCCCACGTTTTTTATCAAAAGATGGATAGCACAGGTTTCTCTAGAAACCTAAACCTCCTGGCTCTGACACAATGTAGTGAAAGAGAAAAATATTGGGAACTTCCATCTTCTTTAGAAAAACAGGAATATCTTTCTATCCATCAAACATGACTCTGACTCTCATTCAATTCAGTTTATTCTTTGAAGCTTCTTGAAACCGATGATAAATCGCTGGACCTGTCAGAAATTGCACAGATGAATCGACCATTTCTAGCGATTGCTTCTCGCCTGAAAACATTACGAGACATGGCAAGGCATCTGACCTGCTTTCCCCTCTCGCTACATCAGGCAAACTTCATCCTTCTAAATAGGAGTCTTCTAATTTCTGCATGGCAGGTAGACAGAGACAGAGACAGAGGATGGAAGTGAAGACAGGTGTGAGATACAAACACAAAGACATATGCCGACAGTTTAAAATGGTGATAGAGAACACAAACCTTCATCTAAAAAATGATCAGGAACACGCAAAAGATTGAAGAAAAATTTTCATTTATTCAAAATTTGTACCTTACCCTCTGGTTTAACAAATAACAACAGAAAAAGCGTAACAATTTTTTACTACGTGTGCATACATTTGATGTTGGAAGATTTCACCTTCACCAGCAAAAGGAGAGTTTTAGCTTGGACAGGAATTTTCACAACAGAATCTCTGGATGCATTTGATTCGCTTTTCCCAACTCTTGCAGCCTCTTCATAATTTTGCTGGCTATGTCATTGTATGCTTCTGAAACAGTGGAATTAGGTGCTGAGATAACTATTGGGCTTCCTTCATCGGATGTTCTTCTAATTTCTAACTCCAGAGGTATCTGCACGAGAAAATGTGATGCTCGTCATCTAAGTTGGAATGTCAAACTGTGATAAACAACAGCAAAAACCTTTATACCACTTGAAAATCAGGTAAGATTGGCAATCTGAAATTGCACCTTGGAAACTTGGTCCTTGCCCAAGAATGATGCAATTTGATTGTTTAATGAATCATACAGACCTGGATGAGTTAACAAAACCCTAAATGGCATCATTATGTGAGTCTATAATACCTCTCCAAGGAACTCCATGTTCATCTCATTGGCAGTTCTAAGTGCACCTCCATGGCCAAATATATGAGAATGTTGACCACAGTGAGGACATTTAAAGCTGCTCATGTTCTCTATCAGTCCCAATATCTGTAAGGAAACATTGGTCAATTAAATCACTTAGAACATTATATAGTGTTACTTGCATCCCGTCAGTGACATGGCATTTCACAATCTCAACATTCCTAGCAACCAACTGATGATAATTTGACGGCCATTAACCAGAACAAAACAAGTACTGCTACTAAAAATTACAAAAATGAGGTCTATGTCACAGTAGAAAATAAAGTACGCGTTGCACAAGTTACTCAACCTAATACCATGAAAAGCAAAATAAATATCAATGTTTCGCTCATATACTCGGATAAGAAGGCTGCATAAATAATTTCCAAGTAACCAAAAAAAGCAGAGAGAACATAAGTGCACATGTACATAAAGGGTCTTGGCATAACATTGTGACACAATATATAACACATTTCAAGGTTGGTTTGCATTTCCTGTTAGAATCCAAGCAGAAAGATTAATGTAATACAATATATATCACATTTCAAGGTTGGTTTGCATTTCCTGTTAGAATCCAAGCAGAAAGATTAAGTTACTGTGCCTGATAACCGCAAAATTTTTGTGTATCAATTTTCTCATTAAGAAAAAGCATTCAATCGTTTTAAGTCTTCTTTTCACAAGGCCAGTTCATAAGTATATTAAGGCACTTTTCCTCCTGTTTTGGCTAAGATAAAGTATATGCACATGTTAGTCAAGTATCTGGTCATATTTTTTGCACTCGTGCATGAAATGTTACTAAAGTTTCAAACTAGCAGGTCGCCATACAGGGACTTCAACTTTACGAAACATATTCGCCCCTCTCCGAGCATCCAGTAGTGCAATGTCTTGAGGAGTTGAAACAATCAAGGCACCTGCAAAAAAACAATCTTTAATAGGAAAAAGAAGCTGAAGCCAATGAATGCATGTATATGTCATACCAACCTTTCCCACACATCAAAAATGGAAAAAAAAATTTAGAAGGATATAACAACCATCCAATGGAAATTATTGAAGCAAATTCCCTTACACTATAAAGTTCTATGGAGAATGATTGATATGAGAACAACAAAGGATCATGTCCATACTTGATGATTACCATATTACATGAGTTTGGGTGTGGGTTGCAGTTGCATGGAGGACATAGATGAAAAGTATGCTGCTACACTAAAGATGAACTGAGCCAGCATTATGTTCAGCAGGTTGATAAGACTGGAACAAGACAGAAACCATAAATACCTGCTCCAGACTGCTACAGCCTAAGAATATTATTCGGATCACCCAAGTCTCAGTACATTAGATATTTGTAGACCAGAACCTTATAACATAAGAAATCTCAATGGATCTGGATAGATCAGGCCTGACCAAACCTAGTTCAAATGAGCAATATAAGTATATAACTGAATAAGCAAATAGGATGTGCTGTACCCAAGATAGACCCTAACATCCAACAGCAGAGGACTTATAAGATCGATTTGCAACTAGGAACTCTCACAAGTATCTGCATCAAATGAATGGATCATATTGATTCAGGTCTCGAAAAGTAAGAACTTGCAAGTCTTTAAGTAGGCATTAGAAGCAAAACTACCATATAATTATGCTTCAGTTTCACAAAATTAAAAGCTAAAATTGTCCATTATCCTTTATATTTTTCCATTTTATGATAGATATCTCAATACTTTAAAGTTTAAATTCAGTTTTCACAAAATAATATGAGCATTTCATGGACAATGTATATGGAGATATATGAAAATATACCAGACAGCATGCTGAAATGCAAAAACAGTTCTCCAAAGCACATGAAGCTCATGTATAAGGTTGTTAACGTGTTGGATTCTGAGTGGATCAGAGAAGGTACAGATCAGTTTAAAGTTTGTACCACATCTACCAGATCCAATTCAGGAAAAATTAGGGGTCACTTAAGCTGGACAAGGTCAAGTTAAACAAGAATTAGGCTAATCCAAGAACTAGGCTAATCAGACTCCACGTCCTGGGGAGATATTTATTCCAGAATGTCTTGTTCTGGTTCTGGTACCTCTGTCAAAACAGACCCTGTTCTCATTATCACAGGCCGCCACCCAACACAATTCTACCTACAGATGACACACAATGGCTTTAGCGTAGATAGAGCAGTTAACATTTAACTGAATTTGGTAAGGCAATCAAATTAGTTTGGTTTGCCCTCAAATTGCAGTTTTTCGTATGTGAATAATTCTGAATAATGTTGAAACCTGCTAATATACAGAGACTATCCAATTAGGATAAATGCTTAACAGGATCTGGGCTCAGAAACAGTTTTTCTATGGGTACTTTAAGTCCAATTAATTCACATCAGAATATTTCAAAATTGTATGTTACACCAAATCTAAGCATTGGAGCAATGACATAATTGTTACTCAACCTGCTGACACCCCCACCCATTGCATCCCTGCAAATTTTAACAACATGAAGCCTGAACATCATTAACGAATATTAAGAATGTAATTCCAATTAAAATATGGGCTTTTCCTGAACACTTAAAATCAAACTCTCCATTAATCACACAATAAATAGATAAATCTCAGGATCTGAATTTTTCTTCAAGTGCACCTCTTTATCAGTATCAACTACGTATAACCTGTCAATTGCAGCCTCTGTGAAATAGACAACTGAGCATCACCAGTGCCCGGTGGCATGTCAACCACCAGAATATCAAGTTCTCCCCACGTGACTCCCCTAGTCAACTTTTCAAGAGCACTCATTACCTTCAAGTACATGCGAGGAAACAAAAATTTTGTAAGCAGAAGACAACCACCACACTCTACTTATATCATCCAAAAGATCAGACCTTGCAGCTGCATAGGTCATGTTAGGAACAAGCAATTTATGCCTCTAGTCCATGAATCTTAGCAGCAAGTCACACAATATTTGAAAAAAAATCCATAATAATAAAATAATTTAGAAGATAGCCTTGTGAAGAAAAAGGGTACATATTTCAAAAGAATCTATAAGGAAAACGGAGATTCATGGTCACCAATCAACATGATAAAACTCTGGCTTCTCTTGGTTATTCAAAGTTCTAATGTGTTTGGTTTATTATAACAATTTGCCAGATACTCACAAATATCTCTCCATCAAGCATAAGATGTGTATAAGGCAAAAGCTGCCACATTGTAGACACCTCTTTTTTTTCCCCATAACATGTGGAGGGCGACCAGTTCAGTTCATTCTCAATAATGAAAGAAAAAATGTGGTGACAACCATTATCAGTACTGTCTGCTAATAGATGGATACACATGGAAGAATAGCTGCAAATTAATTATGAGATAACCGGCTTTGACTTAATGATTTAATTTATATTCATATCCAGATTTAGTCCAGTGACAAACTTAAGAAGAATTAAATATGCTAGAAACAGGTCAACTTGATCTAGTGTCCCATTCATGCCAATCTGTGGCCTAATGTTCCAGACAACCTGGTCCAGGGCCTCATTCTTGTTAATCTATGGCTTATTCTTCCCTTCGTGCCTACTTAAGGTCCTCAGATAGTCAGACCATGTCAGTCCACTATGTGTCTGGGCATGCATAACCCCAGTTTGTACCTGCCATTCTGCGCCATTCAAACCCTGGGGATGATTCGATTCCCTGTCACCATTCCTATTATCATAAACTACATACTCCAGACAACTTGAACTTTCTCCACATTAATTGTCAGGTGCTATTCAACCTGCAAGCTCAGGAATTCTGTTGAGTGAATTATTTCCAAATTTCATTTTCGGAAATTAATCCATAATATAAACACAGAGTACACCCAGCTAGGAAAAATAGACTATGATGTCGTTTCATAATTATTAGCTTTCCATAAGGATTGAAACATCAAAGGCATACTAATTAACAGCAGGCCTAATATATAAACCCACTAACAAGTTGAGAAAATGAAAAGAATCAACAGAGAGGCAGAACAATTTCAAAGCAATTAAGAGATTCCATATCCAAAAGGAACATGCAAAAGAAAAAGGAAGAGGTAACGCACAGAATACCCGCTATATAAGGACAAGCAGCTCAAACAGCATTATGGAGCACATTCAACTAAGAAACAGACGAAGGCCTACTATAAAAATATTTACCATAGGACCTCTCCACACAATCGGAGAATCCTTGTCAACAAGAAACCCAATGGACATGCATTTCACTCCATAGTTTTCCATAGGCACCATCTTCAAATCTGTAAAGAAATAATAAAGAAAATTGCAACGAAACTAACAACTTAAATGAGAAAATTAGAAAATGCTATAAATTGACATGACTTTCATAAATGATAATGCTGAAACATGAAACATGCACAGTGACATGTGTGGCACACTTTAAAACCTTTTCTTAAGACTATATGCTTGATCTACCAGAGAAGAATGATCTAGTTCAAAGTACACCATTGTGGCAAACATCATTCTTGGGTCCTTATTGGTGAGATTTTTCTTGGATACTCAACTAGAAGTTTGTTTTTCTTGGGAAAATCTAGAAAATTTGAATTTATTGAAATTAAAAAGAAACCTAAAAAAATTTAAAATAGGTTCAAAAAAGGACTTTTCTCAAAAAATGCAACAAAAAAAGTACAAAAGAAAAAAAAATACTGTGGCTTTTCTTTAAGATGACAATTTTTTAATGTTCTTCTTGTTCTTTATTTTCTCTTTATCTGCATTTTTTTTAAAAGAAACGACAATATCCGTGAAATAGAATGATTGATATTGATGGCATTTCTGTGAATTTTATTTTTAATAAAAACCATATGCATGTACCTACATGCTTGGTTCTACAACAACGAGGACCTTACTTGGTCAATTACCATGCATAAATGGGCATTTACATTACTTTCAAGATAGTGGCTCAAAAATTCAAAAAATATTCTAGTATCAGAAAATCATGATTTTTTTTACCAGAAAGCATTATTTAGGTCCTTATTCTTAGTAAATAGACCACCATGAATGTCTTTATACATTGTTAAATTCGTCAACAGGATATTAAAAATTTTCAATAATTTCAGTTGTTATGTACAAACGAGATGAAGGGAAACCTGGACCTCAATCCTCGTGGCAGCTGTGGTAAAAATCCCTTGGTGCACTTCCCAGACCAGAACATCAGTTGTCATATTCAGTATAGATATGCACAGCCATGCATATACTCAAACACATACATCCTTACATACATATGTAAAAATGGGGGGCATGTTGTGTTCTGTTAATGATAGAGGTCTGGGCCAACTTTATGCTTTTAAGATCCACTGATCCACTAAAAAAGGTTCTAATCGTCAACAATTCGCACCATACAATAAAAAACAATAAGGAAACAAGAAAAGATAAAGCTATGGACACTTAAAGCCTTTCTGCGATGTCACATGGCACATAAGAACATCATGAAGCACCCATTTGAAATGGTTACACGCTTGCAGGCTTCATAATCAAATGAGAAAAAGATCTAGAAAAGCCAAGGATTGGATGAGATAATTTGATCATAAGAATTCTGGTCATAATTTATAATTATCAAGGCAAAAGCATAAGTTTTTCTGTGTAGCGTTTGCTAATCCACAACATATTGTTTAACACTTCAAGAAATTTGACAAATATAACTCAGCTAATTATCCTCTGTTCTAGGGGATCTGAATTAACCGTTTGCTTTCCTATTACATTGTCGTCGTGCCAGGTGGTTCAGACGATTTCCACCATAGCTCTATAAAGTATAACCAACAAGGATCAACTACCATATGAAAAGGTACCATAAAAACTAAAAACAGCTGGTCAACCTTCAACACTAAAGGAACGAAAAAGAAGTTTTCTTTTCCAACTTCCACATAACCAATGTCCAGACTCTCTCTCTCTTCCCCCCTCTCTGTCGCTCACTCCACCAGCTTGTTGCAGTGCCATCAGCACATTACGAATTTGTATGCTATTCATTATTGAAAAATTTAACCAGTTCAGTTTCTTAGAGCATCGGCGCAACTTGTAACAGCATCGCATGAACCCTACCATTATACACGACATACCATTGTTCTTTGTAGTGGCATTGCATGAGCAGTACCATGGTACATAACATGCGAATATTCTTTCTAGCTAGTCCCAGAATGGGTTATGGTGCTCCATATTGTGACCTATGACAAGAACTCACAAATTTTGAGAATAAAATAAAAACGGTATCCGCATTTCCACATCGTGAAGGAACGTTACTCAAGTTACTACTTACCTTGGCTCACTTCAGGCTTTCCTTGGAGTTTCATCATGGTAGGGATAGACGGCCCATAGATATCAGCATCGAGCAATCCCACTTTCAACCCGCACCTTCTTCCCAGTGCAACAGCCAAGTTAACTGGACCAAAACAACCACAAAGCTCCCATATGTCACAAGAAATCTAAACACAGACATCCTCAAACTCATAAAGAAAGTCAACTCATTATCCATATTTTCACTTAATCTCTACCCAATTCTTCCAGTCAACAAAAGACAAATCAAGAAAGAGAAAAAACAGAGAGCCAACTTCACCTGCAGTCGTCGACTTCCCAACTCCGCCTTTTCCAGATGCAACGGCTATGATATCCTTGATTCCTTCGATCGAAGGCTGAGTTGTTGATACTCTCCTCGTTTTGTCCACTGCAGAAGTGGTCACGAACCGCGAGGCAGCATTCGCGCTCTGTTCCTGCAATTTCTGTAACCAATGTTCAACGGGGAACACGAACCCAGGGGTAGAAGTCGATGATGAGACTTAAGATGGTGGCTGACCAAGACAGTTGGATACGCCGAAATCCGCCATCGACGTCTCCAGAGTAGTCGAGCAAGTGCCATCGTCGCAGAGCCTGCAGGGAGGAGCGATCCCTCGAGTGACCGAGTCTCGGACCGAAGCCAAAGCTCAGACTAAAATGCTCATTTTGTGTTGGACTCGTGTTTGAAAGGGCGACAAAGTGGTTAAACAACGCGAACAAAGTGAAAACGAAATTGTCGATATGGTGTCGATACGATCATTCCAAAGGTAGGGCTGGGCGTCGGACCCGGTCCCCGCCGGGCCGGTTGGGCCCGGGCCTGATAACCCGGCCCGATAACCAAACCGGGCCAGGCCTGGGCCTGATAGGGCGGCCCGACTCCCGCCCTCGCTCCCCTGACCCCTCCCTCTCTCTTCCCGTCTCCCTCTCCCTCTCTTTCTCTGCTCCTTCTCCCTTCCGTCTCCCTCTCCCTCTCTGCAACCTCTCCCTTCCGTCTCCCCACCCTCTCTGCTCCCTCTCCCTTTTCTCCTTCTCCCTCTCCCTCTTTGCTCCCTCTCCCTTTTCCCTCTCCCTCTCCGCCTGGCCCGCTCGCTCCGCTCCCTCTCCCCTCCCAATCATCCCGTCTCCCTCTCCCTTTTCCCTCTCCGCCTCCGTCCCTCGCAGCCCCACTCGCTCCCATCCCTCTCCGCTCCTCCTCTCCCTCTCCCTTCCCGTCTCCCTATCCCTCTCCCTCTGGTTTCCTCTCCCTGTCCGCTCCTCCTCTCCTCCCTCTCCGCTCGGCTTCCCCTTCCCGTCTCTCGTCTGCCTCTTCGCTGCGGGCCGTGCCGGGCCTAACTTTTGGTGGCCCGTCCCGGTACCCGGCCAGGCCTAGCCCGGCCCGATGCTCACCCCTATCCAAAGGCGTATCGAGAGTGTTTGTTTTTTATTCCAGGTTTTAATCATCGCATCCTTAACAAACCCACATAAAGTGACTTTGGCACTGAGTAGACATTATAGTTCACAAATATTTTAAAATAAAGACAATGTTCTTTATAACGGTGGTCTTGGGCCTCCGTCGAATGGAGGTATCATTTGAGAAACTTACAAGTTCTAAATTATCCAAAGACAAACTCTCTCTCTCTCTCCCTTGCTTCCAGGTAGTGATTTTACTTGGTTCCCTCCTCTCTTTCATAGGCTAGACCGTATATTTTGTTGGGTTGGGTCCAACCTCAAAAGAGGACCCGACCCGGCCCATCACTTAAGTGATGGGCGGGAGAAAGGGAGGGCACCCGATGGTGCCCCTCCCTCTTACGCCTCTCTCGTTTCTCTCTCTCGGTGGCTTCTCTTTTGGGGAAAAAGAGAAGGGGAACTTCTTGTGGCTGCATACGGCAAGAGGAGAAGGAGAAGAAGATGAAGAAGGCAAAGAAGAGAAGAAGGAGAATCGCAGCAGGCGCGTGGGTTGATCGGCACGCCAAAGAGAAAGAGGAAAGACAAAGAAGAAAGAGAAAGTGAAGGGAGTCTTCATTGGGTGATTTCTTTCTTGAATCTTTGGGGCTCTTTCTTTTATTCGTATAAGAGATTGTGATTGTTCTCTTGAGTTAATTGTTTTTCTTAAAACAGTAGGGATATTGTTGCTTGTGTATTGGCTTCCTTTTTTGATATATAAGAAGTCTCTCTTGCCCATGGTTTTTTACCCCATTATTGGGACTTTTTCCACGTAAATTGGTGTCTCTTTTTTTTCTGCATTGTTTAGCATATATCTTGACGTATATTGCTGCAATAGTGGTGTTGGAAACTCATTCTTATGCTCGCTGCCCTGTGATTCCGATTTTGAGCAGTTTTATATTGGTTTGGCCTCTTTTATTGTTGTTGAATCATTTTTTTTGGGGGATACGACTATAACAAAGTGGTATCAGAGCCAGGTTAGCACCAGGTTAGCACCAGGTTAGCTCCAGGTTAGCGCTAGGTTAGCACCAGGTTAGCGTCAGGTTGGTTGTGTGCATTCTTATTGAAGGATGGAGTCGACCCCTACTAGGATGGTCTCTTTAAATGAGAACAATTGGACCATATGGAAAGCCAAAATGAAAAATTTGCTTGTATTGTAAAGACCTATATGCACCCATTGAGAACCAGAAGCTAGCGAATATGACAGATGAAAAATGAAAGTTATTGGATAGGAAAACCATTGGCACCATCAGACAATGGTTAGATGACTGTGTTTTTCATTTGGTATCCATAGAGACGAGTGTGAAGTCGTTATGGCAGAAGTTGCATGATCTTTACGAGAGGAAAACAACAAGGAACAAGGCTTTCTTGATTAGGCAATTAGTAAATTTGAAACTTAGAGAGGGAAAACCAGTGTCAGAGCATTTGAATAAAGTGCAGAGCATAATCAAATAGTTGTCAACCATGAAAACGATATTAGATGATGAGTTACAGGCACTCTTATTGCCCAGTTCTCTTCTCGACAGTTGAGAGACTTTAGTTGTTTTTTTGAGCAACTTCGCTCCAGATGGTGTGCTTACGATGAAGCATGTAACCAACAACATTCTAAATGAAGAAACAAGGAGAAAGTCTCTTGGTGCTACTAGTGCACAAGTGCTAGTGATGGGAGACAGGGGCAGATAGAAGAACCGTAACAAATGACATGACAGATTAAACTCTAAGTCCAAATCAAGACCAAAGATGACAAGTAAATGCTTTCACTGTGGTATTCCAGGGCACAAGAAGATTGATTGCAGAAAATGGAAAGAAGAAAAAGAACAGAAAAAGAAGAGTCAATAGAATGTGAAGCCAAAAGAGTACACTGCAGTTGCTTCAAATGATGAGGTAGTATTATTTTTATATGAAGAAAATGATTGTCTTACAGTTTAAAACGGTGATTCTACATGGATTTTAGATACTGGGGCATCATATCATGCCACACCATGTAGAGAGTTATTCTTATCCTACAGAGCAAGTGATTTTGGAGTAGTTCACATGGGCAATAGTGACACTTTGAAGATTGTTAGGATATGAGATGTTTGCAATCAGACGAGCACAAGATGCAAGTTGACTTTAAGAGATGTGAGACATGTTTCAGATCTGAGAATGAATTTGATTTCTGCAGGAAGACTGAGTGAAGATGGATATTGTACTTTGTTTAGTCAGACAAGTTGGAAACTGACAAAGGGGACACTAGTGTTGGCTAGAGGTGACAATTTTGGCTCTTTGTATGAGATGACAGTAGTGTGGATGTCAATGTAGTTACTGGTGGTACTTCGTCAGATTTGTGGCATAAGAGGTTAGGTCACATGAGTCAAAGAGGAATCGACTTGCTCACCAAGAAGAATTTGTTACCAAAGGCAGATGGTACACAGTTATCTCATTGTGATAATTGTTTGGTTGGTAAGTTGCATCGAGTTTCCTTTCAGAAAAAGCGCTCTTCAAAAACTAAACATGTATTAGATTTACTTTATTCAGATGTATGTGGACCTATAAATGTGACATCTAAAGGTGGAATATCCTATTTTGTTATACATTTATTGATGATGCATCTAGGAATGTGTGAGTCTTTACAATGAAAAGCAAAAGTGAAGTAAGTAGTATCTTCATGACTTTTCATGCAGCGGTTGAGCGCGAGACTGGTAAGAAGATGAAGAGACTGTGTACAAATAATGGTGGTGAGTACATAGTATCTTCTTTACGAGATTATTGTCTAAAACATGGTATTAGACATGAAAAGACAGTTCCCTATACTCCACAGCAGAATGGAGTGGTAGAAAGGATGAACAGAACTATACTTGAGAGAATTATAAGCTTACTATCTAGTTCTAAGTTGCCTAAGTATTTTTGGGTGGAGGCAATGCGTACTGCAGTTTATTTGATAAACAGGTCTCCTTCAGTGCCTCTAGATGGAGATATTCCACAAAGAGTTTGGTCAGGTAAAGAGGTTAAGTATGATCACCTTAGAGTTTTTGGTTGCAAAGCTTTTATGCATGTACCAAAAGAACATAGAACCAAACTAGATGATAAAACTATTCCTCTAATATTTCTTGGTTATGCAGATGATGAATTTGGTTATAGGTTATGGGATCCAAAGAATGACAAAATCTATAGGAGTCGTGATGTTGTCTTCAGAGAGGATCAGACGATTGAAGATGTCATGAGTGACACAAAGTTAGGTGTGAATGTTAGTGGTGTTCATGAGCCAACCTATGCAGAACTTGAAGAACATTCATATGAGCATGGTGAGACTAATGAAGATGTACAGGAAGAAGAAAGAGAGGCAGATGAGCAGCAAACAGATAACAGCTCTATGGAGACTCAAACTGATCATGAGCATGAATTGGAGAGGAACTTCCTTCTAATTCAGAACCAATTGAGGAGCAATTGGGAAGAGGTAAAAGAACACGTATACCATCTACTAGATATTCTTCTGATGAATATATTATGTTTACAGATAGTGGAGAGCCAGATTGCTATGCAGAGGTGCTAGATGATGTGCATAAAGATAGATGGATTAAAGCTATGCAGGAAGAGATTAATTCTTTGTATAAGAATCACACTTTTGATTTGGTAGAACTACCAAAAGGTAAGAAAGTGTTGCAGAACAAATGGATATACAAGCTTAAAAATGAAGGTCAAGGCAAGTTGAGATACAAAGCTCGGTTAGTGGTGAAAGGTTTCAAGCAGGAAAGAGGTATTGATTTTGAAGAAATTTTTTCTCCTATTGTTAAAATGTCATCTATCAGAGTAATACTTGGTTTAGTGGCATGTCTAGACTTGGAGTTGGAGCAGTTAGATGTAAAAACTGCTTTTCTTCATGGAGATCTAGATGAAGAAATCTACATGACACAACCAGAAGGTTTTGTGGTTGTGAGGAAGAAACACATGGTTTGTAAGTTAAAGAAGGGCTTGTATGGACTTAAACAAGCACCTAGGCAGTGGTACAAGAAATTTGATGCTTTTATGATAAATCAAAAGTATCGCAGGTCAGATGTAGATCATTGTGTCTATATCAGAGAGTTCTCATCAGGTAACTTCATTATCTTGTTGTTATATGTAGATGACATGCTTATTGTTGGACAGGACTGTCAATTGATTAGCCAATTGAAGAAGGACATAGACATGTTTTTTGATATGAAAGACTTGGGGCCAACACAACAATTGTTAGGCATGAGGATTGTTCGTGATAGGAAGGCCAAGATGTTGTGGTTATCACAAGAGAAATACATTTAGAAGGTGCTTAGCAAGTTCAGCATGAAAGATGTCAAAGCAGTAAGTACACCTTTAGCAGCACATTTTAAATTGGGAAATGAGCAATGCACATCCTCAATAGATGAGAAAGAATGGAGAATGTTCCATATACCTCCGCAGTAGGGAGTCTCATGTATGCTATGATTTGCACATGCTCATACTTGGCTTATGCAGTTGGTGTAGTTAGCAGGTTCTTGTCAAATTCAGGCAAGAAGCATTAGGCAGCAGTGAAGTAGATCCTAAGGTATCTGAAAAGTACTTCCAATTACAGTTTATGTTTTGGTGAATCTAATCCAGAGATACAAAGATTTGTTGATGCAGACATGGCATGTGATTTGAACTCTAGGAAGTCTCTTTCTGGTTATGTCTTTACTTTTGCATGGGGAGCTGTATCATGATAGTTCAGGTTGCAGAAGTGTGTATTTCTCTTTCCACCACAGAGGCATAATATATTGCAGCAACTGAAGCTTGTAAAGAGTTGTTGTGGATGAAGAGTTTTCTTCATGATTTAGGCCTTAGTCAGAAGACCTTTGTGTTGCATTGTGATAGCCAAAGCGCTATACACTTGGCGAAAAATTCAACCTTTCACTCAAGGACCAAGCACATTGATGTAAGATATCATTAGATTCGTGATGTGCTTGAGCAGAAACTGATTCAGTTAGAGAAGATACATACAGAAAAGAATCCTACAGATATGATGACGAAATCTCTACCTAAGGAGAAACATGACATGTGTAGAGACTTAGTTGAGATGACTGTCTTTAAGGCAGTGTATTAATTTTGTTCATTTTGCAGGTATGATCCCTCTCTTGAGGCTGGAGGGGGAGTTTGTTGGGTCGGGTCGAGCCTCAAAAGAGGACCCGACCCGGCCCGTCACTTAAGTGACGGGCAGGAGAAAGGTAGGGCACCCGATGGTGCCCCTCCCTCTTACGCCTCTCTCGTTTCTCTCTCTCGGTGGCTTCTCTTTTGGGGAAAAAGAGAAGGGGAACTTCTTGTGGCTGCATACGACAAGAGGAGAAGGAGAAGAAGAAGGCAAGGAAGAGAAGAAGGAGAAATCGCAGCAGGCGCGTGGGTTGATCGGCACACCAAAGAGAAGGAGGAAAGACAAGGAAGAAAGAGAAAATGAAGGGAGTCTTCATTGGGTGATTTCTTTCTTGAATCTTTGGGGCTCTTTCTTTTATTCGTATAAGAGATTGTGATTGTTCTCTTGAGTTCACTGTTTTTCTTAAAACAGTAGGGATATTGCTGCTCGTGTATTGGCCCCCTTTCTTGATATATAGGAAGTCTCTCTTGTCTGTGGTTTTTTACACCATTATTGGGGGTTTTTCCACGTAAATTAATGTCTCTTTTTTTCTTGCATTGTTTAGCATATATTTTGACGTATATTGCTACAATAGTGGTGTTGAAAACTCATTCTTATGCTCGCTGCCCTGTGATTCCGATTTTGAGCAGTTTTATATTGGTTTGGCCTCTTTTATTGTTGTTGAAGCATTCTTTTTGGGGGCTACAACTATAACATATTTTTCTCTGAACTTGTTATCCATTTTTCCTTTTGTCTCTGTTTTGTTGGCCTCAGATATCTTTCGGATCATGCAGCCCTGCTTTCCCATCTTTTGTTTTGCTCGACCTTGCCTCGGGCTCTGTATTTCTGTTTTGAGACATGGTGGTTCGCGATAGAGTTTTGTTGTGGATGTCCCCAGCTAGTGAACATCGCTTGTCTCGGGCAAATCTGCCCCATAAGCTTCATGTCATTAGAAAGCAAGCAATTCTTTGGAAATCCACCTTTTGGAAAGACAAATTCTCTGCTATCTCCACTTGGGACAATGAAATCTTCGTTCTGTAGTCTGACTCCTGTCCTTCTGAAACTTATGCTACTCGACTACTCTCCCTCCATCACTTGGTGCAGGAGTGGTGCATCGTGACTCCATCCATTGGTGGTAGTGCTCTAGGATCCTGGCAATCATGGGGAGACCTTCTGAATACCAGATTCTTCCATCTTTTATTTTCTCAGAAGAAGCACTTGTCTGCCTTCTCCTCCCTCCTATGGTTTGTCTAACAGTAGTCTTCCCGCATTGGCTAGTTATTATCGTAGCTTTTATCAAGTGGTCTACCCTCCATCTGCGTTTCTTGATAACCTTCCCTTTCTCTCGTTGTCTGTCTTGCACACACTTGTCCTTGACCATCTTTTTATGCCACAGAAGATTAAGGCTGCTGTGTGGGCCTCAAAGCTAGCAAGTCGTCTGGTATAGACGGTTTTTCTATTGAATTCTTTCGTACTTCCTGGGATATTTGCCAGCCTGATATATCTGCCTTCTGTGAGGAGTTTGTCATTAACTTTGTCCTTCTTGGTGAGTTTAACCGTGCTATTTGTGTTCTTATCCCCAAGCTTGTCAATCCCTTTAATGTCCGTGATTTTAGCTGATCACCATTCTCGGCTCGCCGTATAAGTTCATCACGAAGCTTTTTGCCTTGTGGTTAACCCCTTTGTTGCTGCACCTCACCAGCCCTTTTCAGACTGCTTTCACCCGGGCTGTCACTTGCATGTTGCAGCACTGCTTCTTTCTTCGGGAGCTCCTTTTGTCCTCAAGTTAGGTATATGTAAAGTGTTTGACTCGGTGAACTGGGACTTTCTCTTTCAGCTTCGACGCTTCTGTTTCTGGACTTACAATGGCTGTCTTAGGCGAGTTCTTTCATTTTTGACATGGTCTTTGCCAGGGGTGTCCTCTCTCCCCCTCCTCTTTAACCTTGTGGATGAAGCATTTTCTGCTTTAATTCGGTTTGGTCAGCAGCTACCTATCCCACCTCTCTCACACATTTCTGTCCTGCAGTATGCTGACGATTTTGTGGTCTTCAATGTTGCTTCCCATGAGCAGTTTTCTAGGGTTTGGCTTCTTTTTGAGCCTTTTAAACTTTGCCGTTAGTCTTTCTATTAATCCGCTAAGTGTCAGTTGTTGCTCATCAATGTTGACCCAGCTACTGCACTCTTTGCATAGGCCTGTTTTGGCTGTAAATATACTCTCTTGCCTTTCGACTGCTTAGGTCACATGGTTCGATATTCTGGTGCCGGAAGCATAGAGGAACCACACCAATCCATCCCAAACTTGGTGGTTAAACTTTACTGCGATGACATAAGCAAGGTATTTCAGGTCCTTTATAGAGAAGCCAGTTGGGTTGGTAAGGAAAGTTGCTTTCGCTTGTTGGCAAAAACACATTGTCAAGCATTGTCTTGCTTCTATCCCCTGTCACGTCTTGCGTCTATATAAACCAACTATGGTCGTGTTTCTGTCATCTTGATGGCATACTTCATCGTTTCCTATGAGGTGGAGGCCGACCCTCTCACCACTTGGACAGTTTGGAATTCATTACTCGACCACATCTTTTAGAGGGCTTGGGGATCCTGCACAAGACAATTTTGGCTCAAAGCAATCAAAACAAAAGCACATTTAATTTCCTCTTTACTTCTATTTCAAACAAAATTCCAAATAACCCACGATAGATCACAATACTTGAGGTGGCCCTAGGTAGATTAATATATGTGTGCTTAGATGCACAGACATAATTGAAGAGCAAGTCTTACAACTATGGTAGTCCAATCAACATTCCAATAATCTTGATTTCTATGGTTGGATCTATCATCAATAGGTTCACTGCAAAACCATTCGTAGTGCAAAAAGTGAGGATAAAAAATGTATTGACTTCTCTTTAATCACCTCATTGAAATAAAGTAGCTAGCATGTCAACAAGCATACCAATGAAAAGACAAAGAAAATCCATGTGCTTGGACAATTTTAAAGGGCTACTAGCACCTGATGACAAGGTGGTACACACTACACACACACACACACACACACACACACAATGTTGTTGAAAGCACACACCTTCTAATAGTTGACCAACAAAGAAAGACAATGTAAGAACCCATGATTCTGGAAGATAAAGACCTGTATTAACCTGTCACTGATGGAGAATGTTGTAGAAAATTCTAATGTGGGAAAATGGTGAATCAAGTTTTACATTGACAAACCTTAGAATGTACGGACACGATCATCATTGCTTTAAGTAAGACAAGGGTCCATGTAATGGATAATATGTTAAGAAGAAATGAACATCCTCTAGCGAACCACAAGAACGTCAGAAAAATTCCACATAGTTCAGCAACATATGAAACAGTTGCTATGCATAACCCCATGAAGTAGCTGCAATTATGTACAGGTAAATTGCTGTATAAAATGTTGCAATAGAGCCATAAAAGAAAAGAGATGACTTCAATTGTTAAATAGAAGGATTCACATAACGAACTTGTAATTGTTAATACAAGTTCAATTGTTCAAAATAAAGATAGCAAAGACATTGGGCTGTCCACCTACAATTCGTAACATCAACTTGAAACTTCAACTATGAATGATGAACAACAACTGGAACGGTCAACACATAATAATTTTAAACTAAAAAAGAGTTTAATATCCAAAAGTTTACATTCCAAGAGTTTCATATCAACATAAGCTTTAACATTGACTGAATCTCTTTTGTAAGTGTTTTCTAGAAAATGGAATAAACTTTGAATTGTAAGCCTTTAGAAGTTCGTTGTGATATTCGTATTCTGCAAAGCTGAAAGGAAGTGCATGCATTATTGTACACTTAGCCATACATTTCTTATATTCTCTATATCAAATTTTTGTAGGCACAAAAAAGTTGCACCAAATTTACTAACTCCAAATGACAAAGTTCATTGTTTTTCATTAGTAACTTATTTCTTAGCACATTTATCTTTGTGTCTTTTTAAGTGATTAGTGCCATTAGAACTATCTCCACCTAATCGTTTACTACAATGGTTGCATTTTGCATACTTTTTTCCTTTAAATTGTACGAATGTGAAGTTATTCCATATTATTGAAGTTATTTTTCTCTTGGATTGATCTTCCTTTTACTAAAAAGAATCATGTTCCTCCATATATGTAGTCAGGCGATATTCTTCATTAGTCAGAAGACATAACTTACTATATGAATAGAATCAAATACAAACTGAAGACATAAACACATGAAATGATTCAAATGCATGAATGTAGGCATTCAATTCTTGAGCTGAAGAAAGACCAACAGGATTCATATGAAATCATTTAGTATTTCAAAATCTCAGAGATAGAAAGAAAGTTACACATCGTATATAAGAAGTCATTCAGTAAACTAAAAACTAATCAAACTCTTCTTAACTAACCATGTAACTAAAAAGCTAAATAACTATTCCAACAAAAATGATATCATGTGTATATCAAATGGTAAAGAATTACTAAATCTAAGGAACAAGTGGTATATAAGCATACCATGAATGGAAGGAATGTGTAGTATACCATGAACGAAAGTACATTTTTATAGTAAAGCCAGTACAAGGTTCAATCTTACTCAAGCTTTATCCCTTAGAAAAGAAAAATTTGAAGGGAAATAAAGGTAGACATCTACTGACGTTTTACCTTGAGTCTTTAGTCACAAAAGTTAAAGGGGCTAACTCTATTATTGCCAATATTTGCATCTCTCTCTTCTCTCTCTCATTAGACCACAAGCCAAAGCAGTTATATCTAAAGAATTTTTATGTTCATCGTTGTAAATGTTTTGGTTGATGAATATACAAAAAAGAACCTATTTAAACACACATCAAAAAGGTTGACTGCGATTAAGTGTGCTGTTTAGACCTTTTTATATTTCTTCAAATACACTAACCTAACTTAAAATAGGAGAACTAATTAGGAAGGTCAAAATTGCACCTTGTTAAAGTACAAGTCCCCCAGAGATTACTAACATTTTTTGGTTGGCCTAGTGATGTCAATACATTGAAAGAGCGTTGGCCTACTAAGGGCAATGTATGAATTATAGTGAAACCACCCTTTAAAAATTGTACTTTTTGAATACATTCTCACAATTACATCTTCAGAAATCCAATCTTTATAAGTCAAATAGAGCTCTTAGTACTGAAATTTGATAGTCTACCATTTTGAAAATGTGTATATTATAAAATAATTCATTCACACACTCAAATCGGCTGATTTGAAACTAATTTATGATCTTTTCCATGTACGATTGGTCTTGTTGTTGTCGTTTAGTGAAAATATTAAGAGTGTCTCCTCTCAAAAATATTACTCTTGATTTTGGAACTTGACTGCATCAATATGGTTGAAAGCTGGAATAAGGAAGTACTAAAATTTTAACTTTTTCAAAGTATGGTCTCTTAGCACATGGGCAAGTTCCAAGTAGAGCACCAAGTGGCATGTTTAAAAATGGTGGTTATGAGAGGCCATGAGTAAGCGACATGTTTAAGCAGAAGGAAAGAGAAGACACAGAAGAATTTATGAAAAACAAATTGCAGAACAGAAGTCAAGAGAAGAAACAAACTGCAAAGACAACCAGAAAAACAAAATGAAACAAGGGCGATGATCAGAACAAAGAGAATAGCCAATGTGAAGGAGCACAGATATACCTCGACCCTCGATGGGAGGGAGTATATTTGGGTTGGTGAGGTAGGGACACAAACACAACGACGATCAAGGCAGTGGTGTGGTGATGAGCAGGGCAGAGCAAGTGCGGCGGTGAGCAAGTAGGGTAGGTGATGTTTGAGGTTTTGACTATGCAGCAACTCAGCAGCACCTGAAAATTGTCCCAACAAACACACAACTCTTAAATGCTAAAGTCCATAAGAATGGTGAAAAAACATTAAAATAACATAGAAGGCATAAAGAACTGCTCAAGTGGCTTGTATAATTGTATTTGCGTGGAGTATTAAGTTCAACGTCAACTTCCAACAAAATTTGAAAATGCAATTCTTCTTGGTATAGAAACCATCTTCACAAGACGAAGGAGATAATCAAATCTCAGTTGATTTATGTGAGTGAGAACTTGCAAAATCATCGGGAAAAGAGATATACCTTGATGGGAGGGAGTGTCGAGGGGTTGATGAGGCAGGGTGACAGCCTATGGCCACAACATCAAACAACGTTTCAAAGTTCAAACAGGAGGTGCAGCAACGAGCAGGAAAAGTTGACACTCAATAGATTGCTCATGATGGTTTCCAGTTTTCAAGTTTCCAACAGGAAGTGCAGTGGTGCCAGTGTGGCAATAGCAGATGGGAACAAGTTTCAAACAGGGGGTGTGCAATGCTTGTGGCAGTGTGTCACAACCCAAGTTTTGACACAATTTTTCTGTAAGAGGAAAATATAGATATATTATGAAATGAACATCAAGTCTTAAAGGACAAATCAAATCTTGGGTAATGACCAAAGCAGAAACAGATCCAATGAGTAGAATGATGTCACAATGACTCATGTAGAGCCCAAACAAAAGGCTACAACGACTCAAAGAAAATAAAGCCACAAAAATATACTAGAACTTGACTTATTTCCTAGAGTGCCAATGCTAGTCTGTTGCAAAACTGAGGGAGTCTGTCCAAGAGCCAACAATCAATCAAGAACTGCCTATAGGGATAGAAGGGAAACATGGGTCAGATTGCTCTAAGTATGGAAATATCCAACCATAAGTAGAGCACGGTTCTACGAAATAGATACATAATTATATCAAACAGAAACGAATATGCAGCTCAAGACCACTGCCTATGAGTTGAAATCTTAAGCTTCACCAAAACTAAGCTAACTACCACAAATGTAGTAATACTACTCATTGTGGGTTACGAAGATACACCAATAGTTTAACCACCACCAAACATGGTCATAGTGACGAGCATCAGCAGAAATCTTAAGCCACACCAAGGCTTAGCTTACTCCCACAAATGTAGTAACACAGATCATTATGGTTTGAAAAGATACACCAATAGACTAACCACCACCAAACAAGGTCATAGTGATGAACATCGACATCCCTATTTGCACAAACACATGTAGAACAAAACCAATCTTCTCTAGGCAGTCCATAAAGACCAAGGTTAACCTACAGAGAAACCTTTTGAGATATCTAATATCGCCGCTACAAAAGCATGGTCCAACCACCTAGCCTTAGCCCAAGTGGTAGACCGTCTAGGCACCCAAGTTGAGGGACCAAAAGATGCCATTCTCTCATAAAAAATAGAAACAGAATCCTGAGCCCTTGTGCAGCGCAATACCCCCTAGGCAGTTTGGTGCAGACGAAGGAATAAGCAGTCACAGTGAGCTCATGCACTCCATAACTCCTTGGGACAAACCAACCACCAGACTCCGCTTGTGCTTACATGTGCCATAGCATAAGACGTATTCGGTGTTATGTTGTGTATTAATAAAGCATTTGCCATATCAAAACATATGCTAGTAATTCTTTATGGAACCCAACATTGAGCACAATTATCAAGACCCACAAGTTCAAGTACCAAAAAATTACATTACCATACAGAATTCTGATCACTCTAGTCAGATTTTGCTACAAAAGACATTGTTGGTCAGCATATCTCTGAGGAGAACAACTTTTCGATTCCATTTCATTTATACTTGAAATATAATATTTTCATGAACAACATTATCAATGCTCAAATGCGTCCATAAGATTGTCCATGCATCCCTGAATATACATATATAGGAGCATCATTATCTCTGCCCTACTGTGTTCAGATATGAATAACACTATTTTGATTCTATCATGCACATAAGGTTGCCAAGTATATATATATGCATAAGAACAACATTATCTCAACTCTAATGTGTATAAATAGTTGCGAGGAAGATACATGTATAACAACATTTATCTCTGCCCTAATATTACATATGATTGTCATATTGATAGCTAAGAATAACATTATGTCATCATTGATATATCCATATGGTTGTCATATATGTTCAAGCAAGAACAATATTATCTCATCTTTGATATATCCATATGGTTGTCACATATATTCATGTAAGAACTAGAATATTTCATCTATGATATATATATATATATATATATATAATCGTCTTATATATTCAAGCAAAAACAACATTATCTCATCTTTGATCTATCTATCTGATTGTTACATATATGTATATAAAAACAACATTATCTTATCTATGATATATGTATATGATTGTTATATATATGTTCATAACAACATTATCTCATTTATGATATATCCATATGGTTGTCATATATATTCAAGAAAGAACAATATTATCTCATTTCTGATATATCTATATGATTACTATATATATGAGTAATAACAACATTATCTCATCTAAGATATATTCAAATGATTTTGGGTCCGCATTTGAATCCTGTAAGAGGCCACGGTCATCCTAGGTAAGTAAAGTTGAGGTTTCTTTTTAAACCTTTTTGCTTACATTGCTCTTGTGATCAATGTAATCTATACCAATCGCAAGAGTATTCCTCCATTTCCTTGCAATCTTTGATTTCCTTGTGCCCTTGCTATTCTCAAGTCTTCTGCACATTCTTGAGCTCCTTTAGGCTTAGGTGAAGGTGCTATCGATGGGCCACACGGGCTGAAGAAAGTGAGCCCGTGACAACTGGTATCAGAGCTTAGTTTGATCATCTGGCATGGTGGGGCTTGGGGAGCTACGTTGGAGTTGAATGTTCGCATCCCCAAAATTTCTTTTGGTTTTTGGACTGCTCCAGAAAAATGAGTTTTTGTTTAGAAAATAAGAGAGAAAGGGACTTGCCCATCAGTACGATGTTCGACCGTTCCCGGTGCCTTTACCGGGGTAATCAATCCAAGGGATATGGTTATTCTTGATGCATTTCACTTTGTCTTAAACATCTTTTTCATTCTAAATGCGGTGTGGTGTTTGAGAAAATATTGAAGACTTGATGTTTCAAATTCCTGAGAAAGTTTTTGAAGAGTCATTTGATTTGATTTTGAGTAAAATCTGGAATTGGAAGATTTTTTTGAAGTCATTTTAATGTTCTCTTAAGAAGTTAAGTAGGTTTGAGACTTTGCTTTAATTCGGTTACTACCTAGTTAGAGCTTCATCTCATCTTGCATAAGTTCTTTGGAGATGTGCTTGTGATCATAAGTGAATGCATGAATACATTGATCCTATATGATTAGAAGAAAATAATTCATTCCTATGATAACATTGATATAAAAGCATTCCTACTATAACATAGATCTAAAATTTTTGTTTCTATAATTATCATAATTTTTTTATAAAAAAAATTTGAAAATGGATTGAAGTTGTGACCATCAAGCATGATTCCAATATTAGGTCATTACTTGAATTTTGGTCTTGATGAAGTTGGCAAATAAAATGATATTGAAAGAAAAATGTCCAAAAGAATGGAAAAGATGACATGATTCCAATATTGGGTCGTTCTTGAATTTTGGTCTTGATAAAGTTAGCAAATAAAAGGATCTTAGGAGAAAAATGTCCAAAAAAATAGAAAATATGAGAGACTCCCAAAGAAAGAAAGAGAGAGAGAAAAATATTTCAAAGATCACCAAATGAAAGATTTTAAAAGAGAGGGGAGATACATATTTGTATGTCTTTTATATGTAAATACATATATGTATATATGTATATGTATGTATGTGAAAACTTTTGAAAATGAAATCTTAATTGAAATAGAGAGAAAAAATAAGTTCTTAAAAAAAAGAGAGATTTTAGAAAAATATGTACATATAAGTATACATACTATCACATATACACATTATGAAATTTTATAAGAAAAAAAAGATATTGATTTTATATATATATATATATATATATATATATATATATATATATAGAGAGAGAGAGAGAGAGAGAGAGAGAGAAAGGAAGACATATGACTTGGAAAGAGAAATAAAAGTCTCTAGAAAAAGAAAATAGAACACATAATATATGCATCATGTGTATATGAAAATTTGTAAAATAAAAAATAAAAACATAGAGAGAGAAGTTTAAAGAACATCACCATGTGCATATATACATATATAACATGTATATATGTATGTGTCTTCATGAGATTAAACATTAACAATAACTTAAAACATCTGACTTCAAGTTTTATGTAGGCCGGAGAGTAGCTTGAGATCATGCAAGAGCCTAAGCTAAGTCTCCAAAGCCACATTAAAAAGGGTTCTTGTTTTAGAAAAGCTTTTGAAAGCATGATTTCAAATAATTATAGTTAAACATTATTATTTTGTTTGTTACAAGGAAATATATTTTTTCAACCGTTGGGTTTATGGAAGAAAATCAAACCACATGATCAGACGCTCATTGGGGTTCCTAATAATGTGATTAAAAGGGAAACTAAGCGCGAGATGACATGAAAATGCATATTAACATGTACATATTTGTGAGAGTTTTTCTGGGTTGGACAAATCTCAACCTCAAAAATTAAGATAAGAATAAAAAGAAAATCCCAAACTACACTCTCATTCTCACTGTGCATTCACATATAAATAGGAAAAATTAAGCAACTATGCATGAACAATATCTTAAAACAAAACAACATTCAATCAAAAGAAAGAACATGTTTCAATCATAAAATGAAATATAATCTCATCTTCTCATGCTTCCAGTGCACTCAAGAATAACTTCTTGACTCCAAAAGAGAGATTTGAGAGCTATCTCATATGGCCATGGAGAGATGAAAAAAAGAGAGAATAAGGGAAAGAAATAGAATGAGATATTGGTCACATGCCAGAAAAGCAACGCCTCTCATTCACTGGTTTATCTGAGATGCCGAGAAGAGACAACAACAGGGTCGGGTGAAGCGGAGGATGTAGCACTAGCTGAGACAGCAGTTGCCACAGGTCTGGAGGTTGCCTGAGATGCCGAGGTGGATTTGCAATAGAGTCTGCAACAGGGTACACATCAGCAGCTTCCAGGAGCTGGAGATCCCTCCACAGAGCTTGGATTTGGACACATTTAGGCTTGTTGAAATCGTGAGGTGTTCGCACCCCACCCCTTTTCTCAAAGGTGTCGAAATGCGAATAAGCAAAATTCTTTCAAAATTGGGGTTTTGAAAAAAATTCTTAAGAGAAAGGGATCCATCCTTCGGTATGAGGTCCAACCGTTCATGTCACCTTTAATAGGAGTAATTGGACCAATGACTAAAGATCATTTGGATTATGTACGAGTTATTGATGCAAATCTTATATGCTTATGCATTGAGGTTCTGGATCCAAGAACCAAAGTAAGAACCAATGTTCACTTTGAATAAGTGATTTGAACTTGTTTTGAAAATGAATTCATTTGATTTGAAGATTGGAGGGTTTTCAAATTGATTTAAAAACCTTTGTTTTGGTGTCATTGGATTTGAAATCAATAATTCTTAGAAATTTTAAAGATTTGAAATTGAGTTCTTTATTGTGAACTCAAGATGATTCATGAGTTAAAATGATGATCATCTTATGATCAAAATTGATTCTGAGTTCTTCTTTTGCCAAATCGTGTGACTTTGTCTAAGATATTTAGAAACTTGTGATTTGGTTAGGTAGATCTCAATCTTTTGATTAAACATAGATTCCAATTGTTAGAAAACGTGTTGTTTTCTAAACATATTTTGGCCAAGATTATAAATGCATTACTTATGTTTTCTTTGGAAGTTAAGTGAAGTTTATAAATTCTTGTTGCAGTATGACTTGGTCACTTTTTGCAACTCAAATTTGAATCACTTAATTTCTTGAGAATGTGCATGTGGTGCTATTGACTTTGAGTGAAAGTGAATGCATGAAATAAAAAGGGAAACTACATGAGACATTAATCATTCTCTTTCTCATAATCTCTCAAGATTCATTCATATGAAACATTCATTCTTCACTCTCTCATAATCTCTCAAAGTCCATTCATTGCTATTACATGTCACACAATCTACACATAAAGATTGATTTTAATTAAAATGTAGGACTTTCTCTAATTGCACTCATCCTATTATTAAGCACATGAATTAGAGATGTACTTCATAAGTTTGAGACTTAACAAAATGATGAAGAATGATGCCAAAATCAGTTTTTAAACTAGATGGGAGACGTGGATGACATCCACTTTGTCTCAAAATAAAAAAAAAAGATTTTAGGCTGATTTAAATAACTGAAAATTGTAGAAATTGATTCTAAGTGAGTGACTCCTTTTGAGATAGAGATGACAAGTCTTTCAAACCTATTCAAAATTCAGATTTCATGCCAATGGAATCGTCAACTTCTTTGGATGATTTTAGGATAGTTGGTCCCCTTTTTAGGAGAATAAAAAAAATGAAAATTTTCAGCATTTCAGAAGAGGATTAATCTCATGCAAATCTGAAAATTTGTGAATGAGATCAACAGCCCATAAAAAGTGTTTTAGGATGCCGATTGAATATGTTTAGATTTTTTTTTTCCTTCAAAGCATAACCACTTTGTAGCTAAAAATTGACATTTCAAGTATGTAAAACTTTGACATTCTTAAGAAAATTTCTATAAAGTATGGTCTAATTTCAACAACTTGCATATACCTTACGTATGGATTGCTGACATTAAGCAAATTTTAAAATGAAATGAAAATGATTTCATAGCCTTGTACTACAAAAAATCAACAAAAATGATCTCCTTTCTTGAAAACGTGTCCCAACCTGATTTCCAAAGAGAAAAATGATTCTTAACAAGAGATTGCAAATATATATATATATATATATATATATATATATATATATATATATATATATATATATATATATATATATATATATATATATATATATATATATATATATATATATATATATATATATATATATACATACACATTGTTCAAAATAAAATTTAATCAAGGGACTGCATAACTCATGAAACATGATGATTCATGATTGAGTTCTTTTACGTAAGAAGATTGAAAACTAGTTTCTAGTCTCATCTACCATCATTGATAAATTATATTGAAACACATGGATCAAAATGACCTAAAAGGAGAAGGAAAAGAAGTCAATGCTCAAGCTAGTTTATCGATAATTTTGCCATGCAAAGATTGATCACATTCATGAGAATGCATCCATCCTTAATAGGCTTTTTTGTCATATATGTTGCAGGAAATTCACTCTCTCACGGTGAGATTCTTTCATTGTGGAGAGCTCAAAATGGCTTTAAACTGGTTGTTTTGAAAGGGACGTGGCCTTGGGGCCCTTTTCAAACTTTGATACATTGTCTTAAAAAAACTGACTTATGCATGCATTATGGATTAACATGTACATTTAATCGTAGTTTTTTCCTACCTGAACATCATTCTCATCTATAAAATAAATGAAAATGAACCCCTCCCGCAAATTGCTGAAATTTAAATGAACCAACAGGAAGCCAAAGTAGATGAAAAATGAGTTAGAATCATCTACCTTACGGTCGGTCTTGATGTCTGATCTTCTTCTTCACTTGTTTTCTAAATCAAGCAATCCTAAGCAAGAATCTAAGCTTGGATTTGAGCTTAGAAGGACAAGAAGAAGAAAAATGACTTGCTGAAATTTGCAGTGGGGAAGAGAGAGCTTATCTCTATGAAAATCGTAAGTAAGGGTTCACTTGAGCACCCTAACTTAGCAAACTCAATAGAGAGAATAGGGGAAATGAAGAAGAGAATGAGAGAGAGGGGGGAAGAAGGGTTGGACAAATCTTCTTTCTCCTCCTTGGCCTCTCCCTCCTAGCTCCTTGGCTGCAGCAACTTGGTAAAGACCTTCAAATTTCATCTCCCCCCTCCCTTTCATTGCTAATGGAGGGTTTATATAGAGGAGAAGAAGGGTTCAACCACATTCTTTATTTTCCCTTGGAAGATTAATCAAGACTTAGGGAGTTGGAAAATGGATTAAATGAGTTTTTAATGGTTCTAATTAATCATTCTTATCTCATTTACACGAGCTAGGTGGGCTGGGTTAGGTGTGGTCAACCTTCGTTCAGACCTAGCTCACCAACTTTGACCAAAATTTTGGATGAAAATGCCCTTGCGCAAGGTTTTACCTTAGTTTGTTCTATTTATTGTTTCTTTGTTTGAAATTAAGCTAGGTTAAAACCTAGTTACTAAGCTCTAAATGTTATTGAATTATGACAATTCAATTAAAATTTGAATAAAATTTGAAAATTTTATCAAATTTGGTTCAAAAAGGGTATTTTCATCCAAAACTTGATTGAAGATGGATTTCAATTGAATCAAACTTTGGTTTGATATATTGAATTTTAATTTGATAGTTGAAGTAAAGAGCTTGCTTGGGGGTTAGGCCCCCTACCTTTATTCCAACAAAATGGATGTATACAAGGGAAGGCCAAAAAGGACCTCAACAATACGCACAAAGGATTGACCCAACCCTTCACAAAAAATGAGGACAACCATATCCTACGGTCTATGCATATACATTTTCAAATCAGCAAAATAGTCATGAGGATCACTGGCATGTTCCATAATTAAACGACCTATGTCAACAGTCGCATCCCTACATTTTGAAGACACCCATTCCAGCAAAAGTGTAGTCTTCTACCTTCCAGTTGCTGTCGAGTTTTCCTAACCCACTCTTTAATGGGGGAGACAATAACATAGTCACCTCCATAATCTTTATGAAAACTGAGTATGCATTCCAAGACAACCCTTTCTTCTTCGTGCATCCTACCACGCGCGTTAATAATGATGGCACAACCCATTTGTCCATCATCACCATAGCTTAAACCAGCGATTTTAGGACCCTGCCTAGTGGAGGCGCTAACAATATTAATTAACATCCCCTCTCTATTAGCCCCAATGGTGTGCATAGTGTTTAGCCCGTTTGCAATCCAGATTCTCAGCTTAATATCATCCTCAGTGGTCCACTTGATAGAGGAGAAGCTGTCTATGCAGTTCCTCCAAACATCTTCCTTGAATCTGCCAACCTGGGGTGGGAGGCTGTCGTGGAAACATCTATTTCGGAAGCACCACAAATTCCAACAAACTATTAAAAATGTCATCCTCCAGCACCGACGCCTCCATTTTTCCTTTATCCTCGCTTGGAGCCAACGCTTAAACGCTTCTGCAATTGAACCTTGGAGAAATTTTACTCTATCGAACTTTGCAGCAATATACCTCCAAACTTCCTTAGCAACTTTGCAGTTAATTAAAACATGAGCATTAGTCTCCTCCTCACAATGACAAAATGAACACCGGTTAGCAAGATGAATTCCAGTCTTTTGAATCCTATCAAGAGTGGGCAGTCTGCCTTCACAGCCTATGTAAGAGTGCCAGCAGCTCTTTGCAGGGGCATAACTAACCCAAAGCTTCCTTCGCCACCACTCCTTAACACCTTGACTTCGACATTTATTTAAAATTTCACCTGCCTTAAAGCTCTCCTTGCCATCATCACTCCAAACTAGCATGTCCTCTATATCTCTTAGCCTGACGCTGGTAGGGGAGACTCCAATATGCACAGCTAGAGCAAAGGATGGACTATCATGATTGGCACGAGTTTGTTGACTAATGCTGATATTGACATCATTGCACATTAGCATATAATGATTACCATCAATCCTGCTGATAAGGACCTGTCCCGACCAACGGTCAATCCAAAATCTGATTTTTTCCCCATTGCCGACTTTCCACTCTACTCTGCTTTGAATCCAACTCCAACCCCATCGCAAACCTTTCGAGCCCCAACTTTGACTAGAAGATCTCTTAAGTGTCCAAAGGCTGTGAGAACTTAAATATTTCTCCTTAAAGATATTAGCCCAGGGGGTCCCTGCTGCTTAACATCCGACAACACCAGCTAGCAAGCATCGCTCTATTAACTTCCTCTAGCCTTCTGATGCCAACTCCACCTTCCTCAATAGGCAAACAAAGACGCTCCCATTTAATAAGATGGATGTGTCTAGAGCCGTCTTCCTCATTCCACAAGAATTTGATACATACTTGTTCGATGCGCTTTAAAACGACCTTAGGAATTCTAAAGGCCATCATCCAATAATAAGGCAAGGTCATGAACACATATCGTATGAGGCAAATCCGGCTTGCATAAGACAAAACTCTTGCCTTCCACCCAGCCAACCTCTTCTCCACCTTATCAAGAAGTGGAAAGCAAATGTCTTCGGTAAGATTGCCCAAAAACAAAGGTAAACCGAGGTACTCCGAAGGAAGGCTGCCATTTGACCATGGCAAAATACTCTGAATTTCCCTCATGTGGCAATCAATCATGGTTTTGGCAAAAATCTCAGATTTATGCTCATTCACCTTCATGCCAGCCAGGCACTCGAAGTTCTGCAAAATCAGATGAATAGTAGTAATAGTTTTCTTAGTGGCCTTTACCACCATAATGACATCGTTAGCAAACAACATAGCACATCCACTAGGCCTCACACGCCTGATTTTAGGGACATGAATGTTTTTGCTAATTGTTTCCTTGATGATCCGTCAATTAAACATTTCCATAACAATAAGGAATAGATAGGGGGACAAAGGGTCACCTTGTCGCAGGCCGCGCCTCCCATCAAATTTCTCTCCGGTCCTGCTGTTCACAAGAACAATATAAGACACAGAGGAAACACACTTCATGACTCTTTCAATCCATCTGCAGTGGAATCCCAAAAACTGCATGCTATTGGCCAAAAAGGCCCAGGAGACCCTGTCATAAGCCTTCATTAAATCAAGTTTGAGGCAACAACCTCCTTTGTCCCAAAACTTCTTAGAGTTGATGGTCTCATTCAACCACATGATGTTGTCATGAATGTGTCTTCCTTTCGAAAAGGCAGCTTGGTTAACATTGATTATACGACTAAGAATGCCCCTCATTCTGTTTACAATAACTTTTGCTATGATTTTATAAATAGTATTGCACAAGAAGATGGGTCTGAAATCTTCAACCTTCTTAGAGTTAGCTTTTTTAGGAATGAGACATATCATAGTTTCATTGATGCTTCGCACCATTTTCCCGGATGAGAAAAAATCCTGCACAGCCCTCACTACTTCAGTCTTTACCATCACCCAACATTCTTGGAAGAAGTAATTGGGGAAGCCATCCGGGCCAGCTGCGCTATCCTTGTCTAAACTCCACACTGCTACCGTTACCTCCTCATCTGAGATAGGCTGTAAAAGATGTGAATTATCAGACTCAAGAGACTGAAGGAGTGTTATCAATACCGTCAAACAAATTACCGTGCGCTTCATCCTCGGCTAGGACCCTTTTAAAGTACTCGGTGCACCCTTCAAGAATCTGCGAGCTATGGACATACTCTATCCCATCACATTCAAGGCTTCTAATCTTCCTTTTAGCTTGCCTAATTTTGGCCATCGTGTGAAAGAATGCTGTGTTTTTATCACCCTCCGCAACCCAACGTATCCGAGCTCTTTGTTTCCACATTACCTCTTCCATGAGAAGGGCCTGAGAGAGTTGCTGCCTGACCCTGTGTTCATCATCTAGCGCGCCTTCAATACCTTGTTCCACACGAACCCTACAATCCTCCAACCTAGCTTGAAGATTAGCAATATTACTATTGAGGTCACAAAAGGAATTTTTATTCCATTCTAAAACAGTCAGTCTCAGTCGATTCAACTTGATAAGGAGACGCAACATGGGGCACCCTCTAGCATCACCTCTCCAAGCTTCGAACATCACGTCCTTACCTTTTTGGTCCATCAACCAAGGATTAAAAAAATCTGAAAGGCTTCTTGCCCCTATGATCATCACTAACATCTCTGATTTGGTAGATAAGGGCACAATGGTCCGAGCTGGCATACGTTTGAAACTTAAGACTGCCGTCCCTTCCAAAACTAGTAATCCACTCATCATTGATTAGGCACCAATCCAGCTTGCATTGCACCTAGTCTTGGCCTTGTCTATGATTCGACCAAGTGAACTTCTTATTTCTGTCTTCAACCTCCTTTAATCTGCAAGCATAAATGAATCGACTGAAAGATAAACAGGAGCTAGCTGAGGGTGCTGATCCCGATTTGTTACAATTACTTAGCATGGCGTTAAAATCACCAATAAGCAAAACCGGTCCCTCAACTCTAGACACAAGATCCTCAAGATGATAGAAGCTTTGAAGTCTTTCCCCGAATCTTGGTGGCAGATATACACCAAATACAACAAAAACTTTATTGTGAGCTACTCTATGTAAAGAGACACCCACCCAATTCTGGTCAGCCACCACGTGGGAAGCTTCCATCTCCTCTTCATTCCACATGCATAAGATTCTAACAACTCTGTTAGGTCCATCAGCATTAGTCACATACCTATAAGTGTGATATCTTTCCATAATTTCCTTTACTCTGTGGGTGGTAATCATGGAATCCAGGACAAAACCAATTGAGGGTTTGAACTTGCTTAAGATAAGGCTCAATTCATGTTGAGCAGGCCTCTGATATTCCAACTAAGGATTTTCATGAACAAGAGGTGTCTGTGCCTCCCTAGCAGTACCTTCTATCACAAGTACCATGTCATTTTCATTTCTTGCATTGCCCTCGCCTTGCGGGAGATCCATAATTACAGGGTGCATATTATCATTTACCTTTTTCCTTTTCTTGGATCCATTACAGCTATGTGTAAGGGCCTCTTCAAAACTAAAAATTTTGTTTCTAGGGGGCTGACCTTTCTTCCCTTTGCTAGCAAACCTAGTAGACTTTCGTATCCCGCTCTGCCTATCTTAAGCGGCCTCCCCTTGTCTACCTGTAATGGTTGGGCCTTGATTGGGCATTTCCTGCTTAGACATGTCACCATCCTTCCCCTTAGCTGATTTGGAGTCTTTGGATTCAGCTACAAATCTAAATCTGAAAGGGCCATCCTGGTCGCTAGCATTGTTGCCTATCATCTTTGTAAGACTGAAGAAGGGATTGGACATCCGTCTATCAGTGCTCTCCATCCTGCTTCCCTCTTCTTTACCATCTGTATGGTCTTTTCCTTCTTTCATCCCTCTTTTATTGTACTTCTTACTTTCTGTATCTCCAGCCCTCTTGACCTCCTTTTGCTTAGCAGAGGAAGCACTCCCCTCGCTGCCCCCACTAGGTAGTTTAGTACCCACATCATGATTATTTTGAGAGTCATTCCCATGACCTTCATGGAGATGATTGCTGAGGGCTGCAAATCTGTTAGCATGAAGCCCCTGTTCGCCAGGGTCGCTTCTTTGAATGCCTCCTCTAACTTTTTTAGGCACTAGGACCTTTTTCCAGACCTGCGCCTCAGTACTTGAGCTCCAGGTAGTCCCTCTATGCTTGCACGTATCCTCATAGTGTGAGGTTGTGCCCCAAACACGACAAAACCTAATTTTAGATTCATAGAGCACATCTTGAACAAGCTTGGTTTCCTTAGCTTCTAGCTTGATTTTGGCCACAGGTTGGAAGTTGAGGGGAACATCAATACACAATCTCGCAACCCAAGTTTTTCCTTATGCAAAGTACATTCATCTGCTCTAACAAAAGAAGCGCCAAGCCCCTGTGCTATGGCTTCAAAGCTATAAGAGTTCCAAAACAACACTGGAAGTTGAGGCAAACGAATCCACAAAGGAATAGACTCCTCCTCATGCAAACGTAACTCAGTTCCTGGTTTCCACCGACTTGCAATAAGAAAGCGGCCTCCCACAGCCCATTTTTTGCACAGAACCTCCATGAGCTCTTCCTCAGAACTCACGCGTACCAAGAACCGCCCGTTCCCAATGACAGAAAACTTTGGACATACAACATTCACCCAAAGCTTACGTAAGGTCTGGAAAACATACCTGTAATCCATGCTTGTGCTTGATCGTCCTCCGTAGAATCCAGCCACAGCTGCAAAACGATATATGTCCTCCATTTTCTGGTACGCTTCTGTAGGGAACACCACTGTAGGTTCATCTCCTGACCTATCAACAGTCGCCTCCGGACAGGCATCCAGTTCCTTATCCTGGCTGCCCGCAACAACATTAGCCCATCCCTGCATCCCGCTCCTATGGGGGGTGGCATCGGCATCATCATTCCCTTGCTGAGCCTGTGCCTCATTCAGCCCATCCATGGAGGCCGTGCCTCGATTAACCTCCATTCTGTTCTGGTGATCTTGCTCACACACAAATCCTTTCGTGTGGGTGATACCAGCAGATTTCCCCAAAACAGGGAACTCGACCCTATCATCCAGATCCATCATCCCACTCATATCCATTCCTCCAGCAGTCATCGAGGGTTTCCATCGCATTTCCCCTTTTCCCACCCGACTGCCAATGCGCAGGGCTTCTTTCTCCACTCGATGTGGCCCTTGCTGCTCCCTCAGGTTGCACATCATCTAGCCCTGTCATCTCCATCCCCCCAGCAGATGCCGGGGGATTCTAACAGAGACCACTTCACCGCTCAACCTCTGAGCGCAGAGCGTCTCTCTCCCGACTCTTTAATTTGATAGTTGATTTATACATTTGACCAATCCAAATGTATATTTGTTTTTCATAAACCAATTTAGGCTCTATAATCTCAATTCACTCATAAAAGGGCAAAATGGTCTAGATTGGTCAAATTTGACCAAAGTCAAAATTCATTTGCGAGTAGTTTGACATTGTTTGAGATAATTTGATAAGTTTAAGCTAAGAAAGCTCTTAATTGAGATGAATTGTACTTCAATTTTGAGTCTAGTCAAAGTGGACTTGATTTTGTCAAGGTATATTTTTGTCCACTAATTGGATCGCGAGACAGACCTACCTTTTGGCCAAGCTGAGCTCGTGTTGACTAAGCTTAGCTAAGATTGGTGCCATATTTGGGTGCACTAGGGTCGAACCAACGTCAATTAAGTGGGTTTAACCATAATAGTTATTGCTTTTTGGAGATTGACCCCTCTTAAAGAGGACCTAGTTAAGGAAGAGTGAGAGGCATAAATGTCTCTCTTTTCCTATGTTTCTAGTTATGATATCATTCATTTTTCCTTAAAATGATTTTTTTCAATTAATTGAGAGAAAATATTTTTGAAAAAGGTGTGCGTGACCTCTTGGGGGGCTCTTGATCACACAGGCTAGGTGGGGCCCACACGTGGGTCCCAAGTAGCATTTTAGACTAAATTGGATCTAATTGTCGGATTTAAGTCAAAATTTGAATTTTGCAATTAGATTTGGATTTCAAATGACATTTGTAATTGGATTTAGATTTCAAATCCTAATTTGGACATAGTTTGGACTCATAGTCATGCATTGAGATTCGTGTCATGAATCAAATTCATGATTTGAATCTAAATTATGTTTAGATTCGAAATTGGCTTTCAAATTGCAAATTTTCACAATTCTTTTGTAAAATTTTGACATTGCTTCATTTTTTGTGTAGAAAAATTTGGGGTGTTAACATGAGGACATCTGCTCTAATGCACGACAGTCAATTGCTTGGAAAAGGGATTGTATTGTACGGCAGTTGCCCACAGAACAAGATGTATATCAGCTGTCGCAAGTGTAACGGTCAGAGATCATCAGTAGACAGGTTCTGTTCACATGCTCATTTCTCCCAACTCACAACTCGGATTTAGACGTGCTATAGCTCGTTGGAAATGTGGAGAAGTTAGGCACGTTTTGAAACCAATGATAGAGTGAAACCATGGAAGGTATGGATGACAATGGCTGCGGAACAAGGACTGTTCCTATGGCTGTTAGAGAAACCGTAGGCTGAACCTGCCGAAAGACATGGTCTCCATTGTGTACCTACAAATTTTTACTCCATGTTCGTATCTGGCCTGTTGAGCAGAGCTATATCATGCTGTAGCAGGAACAACAATCATAGAAACAGGTGGCCGAAAAACTTGCTATCTCGGCCAACTTCGGCTACTTCACCGGTCGAGCTCCGGTCAGATGGAACCATAACATACCGGTAGTGCAGTTTGTGCAATATCACAGTGATTGGTTGTTGGAGGTGACAACGCCACCTAGATGATCAGCCGCTGGAGGTGGAACTCTCTGCCTCGTGTGAACAGGGGAAGGGTTCTTGAAGAAGCAAATTGGTGGCAAGAGATATGACGATTCTGGCTGGTAGAAGTCACAACACTGGTCGAGCTTGGTCTCATCGAAACCACAAGAAAATGAGGAACGGATCTAAGCACTTTGGTGGCGTTTGGACATTGGTGGTACCCCACAACATCGGTTTGAGCAGAGCTATCAGGTTACTTTGTTTCAGAGCAAGGGCGGCCAGAGATCGAGAGATTCCGACCGACAGAGCTCTGTAGGTTTTTAAGATGATCAAATGCTGCTTATTTCTTCGTCGATAAGGGTTTAAATAGAAGAAGGGAGATCCACTCGCGTGCTGCTGCCCGTTGGAGAGGAAAAGGCATCGTCTTGACCGAATGATTGTTGTTCTGACTGCCTGTCGTCCACGCCTTCATCGGGAACATCCACATCCACCTGGTAGTCGCCCTATTGTTGCACGCCTGCCCAGCCTGCTCGTCTGCAGGTCCCTAGTCGTCCATTGAGAACCGCTCCTATCACCCAGTTGTCTACTTTTCACGTGATGCCATCAGCCACCACGCCTATGTTGGAACTCTGCCCGTCGGTTGCCGGTGGCATGCCTTACACTCGATGCCATCTGCTCCCTCGCTCTTTCTGTTGTGGTATTGTAACTCTGCCTGATCGATGATGATCACCCAATGATGTCAGAGGAAAAGCACCGTCCGATAGAATCTCACGCTGTCGCTTGGGGAAGCTGCTTGTCTACTGCTCGCCTTTTGGCTGGAATCTCGTTCAATCACCTGAAGCAGGATAGATGGTGGAAGCTACTGTACGCCATCTTCCTCGCGTGTGGGAGTCGAATAGTTGACCCGGTTTGGTTGACCATCCCATGCAATTGACTCGGTGATCTCATCAAGTTCACCAAGAAACCAAATAATACAAACTATAAGATCGGGTCAGGGTTTATTCCCAACCCATAAACACTGGTCCAACCCAAATCAAGTGGGGGTTGAGGTTTTGGATTTAAATCTCGCATTTAAGGTTGAGTTTAAATTTGTGTTTGGGTAAAAAGATATGGGTTTGAAGATTTATTTTGGATCAAACAATTGCTAACTTGTTCTGGATCTAGGTTCCTTTACCATCTCGAAAATTACCTCAAGGTAAACCAGATCTATGATGACGACATGAAGATTATGACCGTCTCAATGTTCTTGAGGATGACGCCACGCTGTGGTGGCAGAGGCAGGAGAGTGATGTCGAAAGTGGAATTTGCACTATCAACACTTAGGAGTAATTTAAGTATGAAATGCGTGAGTATTTTCTGCCCAAAGACAGAGTATCTGGCGAGACGATGGCTGATGGAACTCAAGTAGACCAGACAATCCATGACTATGTACAAACATTCATGACTAAGATGCTTGAAATTTTGAGAATGTCTGATGAAGATCGATTATGCTACTTCATGAATGGATTATAGTCGTGGATTGAGTAGAAACTTTGACAACAAGATCCTAAAGACTTGAGCAGTGCCTTTGCAGCAGCTGAATGCTTGGTTGATACATCAAGGTAGTCAAAGTCTGAATATAAGCACTACAACTTCAAAAATGGTGGAAACAACAACCATAACAGTGGTGGGAACAACTGAAGAACTGGACAAGTAGAAAAAGGAAACAATAATACAACTGTCAGAAGAACAATGGTGGAAAGGATCGAGATGGCAATACTTATAAGCCTTTTCGACCACCACCAGGATTGAAGTGTTGGCATTGTAGTGAGAATCACTTTGCGTCAAAATGTCCGAATGTCGGGAGCAACCAGGCTAGCTCTTCCAAGCAATCTGCTTATGTTGTGTAGGGTTAGGAGGATGAAGCTCCGCATATGGGAGCACTCTAGCTCCTCAATGCTTTGAAGGAAATAGCAAATGTGACAACAACAACAACTACATGACTCATATACTAGACATCATGGTGAATGAAAAGTCCACAATGGCGATGATGGACACATGTGCAACACACAACTTTGTCTCGTGAAGAGGCAAAGAGATTGAGTCTCACCTTAGAGAAGAAAGAGTTATGCATGAAGGCAGAGAACTCAAAGGCAAAACCTATTCGTAGAGTGGCCAGATATGTGGCAGTAAAGATTGAGAGTTGGTCGGGAAAAGCCACTTCTCGATGGCATGGTTGTATGATTTAAAGATGATTCTAGGCATGGAGATCATCAGTTTGGCGAAGATGGCCCCGATGCCGTATCCGCAAGCCATTGGTATTTTGATGAGAAGCCTCCTTGTATAGTTTCAGCACTAGTAGCGAGAAATGATAAGGGAAAATCTCCGATGTTCTCCTCTATCCAATTGAAGAAGGGCTTGAAGCACGGAGTTGAGACATACTTGATGGCGATCAGGGAAGTGTATGAAGATTCTCTTGGTTCAGTCTCATAGAAATGATGCCTACGGAACTCCCTAGACGATTTCTACCTCAGCGTGAAGTGGACCATGCCATCAAATTGGTCCTAGACGCAAAACCACATGCCATGGCGATTTACCAGATGGGTCCTGCAAAGCTGAGGGAACTGCGACGTGAGCTAGACGAAATGCTGACAGATGGATATTAGGCCCTCCAAGGCTCCTTGTGGAGCACCTATATTGTTCCAATTGAAACATGATGGCTCAAAGCATTTATGTGTGAACTACCGTGCATTGAACAAGGTAACAATAAAAAACAAGTACCCATTGCCGCAAGTTGAATCTTCATTCAGGTTACTGGCAAGTCAGAATAGTAGAAGGAGAAGTACCAAAGACCACATGCATCACTCGCTATGGTGCTTATGAATTCCTAGTTATGACATTTGACCAATGCTCCAACGACTTTCTCAACATTAATGAACAATATCATCTATCCATACCTTGACAAGTTTGTGGTAGTCTATCTTGATAATATAGTGGTCATTAGCAGCAACATTGAAGAGCATGTCAGTCATATGCAGATGGCATTCCAAGTATTGAAAGAGAATAATCTTTATGTGAAAAAGGAGAAGTGTCTCTTTAGCTAGTTGTGAATGGATTTAGGGAAGGTAAGGGCCATCCAGGAATGGAAGCCACCAACTACAGTGCCTGAATTGCGGTCATTTCTTAGGTTGCCAATTACTACAAATGGTTCATCGAGGGGTATTCTTTGATTGCTTCACCCCTCATTGACTTGCACGGCTTGGGCCTGGACAGAGTCTACCCAAGATGCTTTTGAAGGATTGAAGAGAGCTCTTATGAGAGAGTATGTGCTTAAGTTGCCTGACCACTTGAACCCTTTTGAAGTCCATACTGATGCTTCTGACTTTGCTATTGGTGGAGTATTGATGCGTGAGGGTTATCCGATCACCTATGAGAGCCGATAGTTGAAAGAAGCAAAAAAGCACTATGCTATGCACGAACAAGAAATGACTGCAATCGTGCACTACCTTCACATATGGAGACATTATCTGTTGGGAGCATAGTTCGTCGTGAAGACTGATAATGTAGCCACAAGGTACTTCTAGACATAGAAGAAACTATCATCCAAGCAGGCTCGTTGACAAGAATTCCTAGCCGAGTTTGACTTCATATTAGAGTACAAGGCAGGAAGAACTGACATCATGGCAGACACATTGAATCGCAAGGCTGAGCTTGCGGCCACATGGGCAGGAACCTCTAACGTACAATTAGAGAGTGATCTTCTGGAACATATTCGTGAAGACATGCAGCGAGACTCCACGACGAAGCACCTAGTAGCCCTGGCTTAGACAGGCAAGATTAAGAGATTTTGGCTGCGAGATGGACTTCTTCTCACCCAAGGTGGACGCATATTCGTGCCGAGATGGAGAAATCTTCTATAAGAACTGTTGAAGAAGTGCCATAATACTTTGTGGGTAGGCCATCCTGGCAAGGAGCGGACCCTAGTCTTACTTGAATGTGGCTACTACTGGCCACAAATGTGAGATGATATGGAGACATATGTGAAAACATTTCTCATCTATCAATAGGACAAAGGAGTGATTAAAAAAACTGCTGGCCTACTGGAACTTCTTCATATCTCAAAGCGTTCATGGGAAAGCTTATTAATTGACTTCATTGTGAGCCTCCCAAAAGTAGATGGACTCAGCTCTATCTTTGTGGTTGTAGATTGATTATCTAAGTATGCAACATTTACCCCAACTTTAAAGAAGTGCCCTGCATAATAGACGATATATATATTCGTAAACATAGTGTGGTATTGGGGCAAGCCAAAAAACATTGTTAGCGACAACAATACCCGCATTACAGGCAAGTTATAGCATGAAGTGTTTCGATTGCTGGGCTCAGACTTGTTGTTTTCGACAAACTTCCACCCATAGACAAATTAATAGACAATCAGGCTGAATGCATCAATTGCCTTACTAGAGCAATACTTAAGGCACTTTGTAAGTGCAAATCAGAAAAAATGGGAGAAACTATTGGATGTAGCCCAATTCTGCTACAACATCTAGAAGAGCGAACCTTTAGGGCATAGTCCATTTGAGAGAGCCACTGAGCAACAGCCGTTGATGCCACACACTCTTGCTGCTCAAGAAAAGGGAAGACCAACCTTCGCATATCAGTTTGTCAGTGATTGGCAGGAGTCGATGAAGTTAGCTAAAGCCTTCTTGCATAAGATGACCAAGAAGATTAAGAAGTGAGATGAAAATAAGCGACATTTTGTAGAGTTCAGAATCGAAGATCAAGTCCTTGTGCAGCTGTACCCAAACCGTACAAAAACCTTTCGTGGAAGACACCGTGCCCTAATACGAAAGTATGAAGGACCATTCACCATAATCAAGAAGATCGGCAAGCTAGTGTACAAGTTAGATCTACTACCAGACTTCAAAATACATCTGGTGTTCTATGTCTATAACATGAATCGTTTCTATGCCAATGGAGAAGACCCGGAGAGGAGCACACTGCAGTGGGAGCCAATCCTACAAAGAGCACCATCATCAACAAAGCGAGCGACAGACTGACAGATGAAGCAGATTCTTCGGCACAAAATCAACTATCTTGTAGAGCCAAAGAAGTACTTAATGAAGTGGGCGGAGAGGAGCAACCGACATGGGAATACCCCTTTCGATTGAAGAAATGACATCGAAAAGTAGTCTTGGACTAACCATGCAGCAGTTGGAGCCGCGGATGGAGCAAGAAAGTTGAAGGGAAAAACTAGTTCCTTTGAGTATGAGTTTGTATTTACTTGCTTTCTTTTTTGCTTACAATGTCTTTAGTTTATGCTTTTGTTTACTTGTAATGGAGCACCCTCCCACCGGTCTCAAGTGCATGTTGGGGATTTTGTGTTTGGGGTGGGGTGGTCGGCATTTGAATCCTATAAGAGGTCTCGGTCATCATTTGTAAGTAAAGTTGAGATTTCTTTCTAAACCTTTTTGCGTATATCGCTCTTGTAATCAATGCAATCTACACCCATTGCAAGAGCATCCCTCTATTTCTTTGCAATTTTTGATTTCCTTGTGCCCTCGTCAAGTCTTTCGCACACTCTTGAGCCCCTTTAAGTTACGACGAAGGTGCTATTTTCGGGCCGCATGGGCAGAAGAAAGTGAGCCCATGACACAGAGGCGATTCAGCTATTGGCAAGGATCTATCACAACAAGGGGAAAATTCACATGATTCCATCCAATGTGTGCCTTCTTCATTGTCAGCAACTTTCATAGGGATGACAGAAGAGGTCCATTCGAACATCTTAATTGAGCTAAGAATGATCCCTTCAAGAAGCGGCTTACTGGAATTGGGCAGAGAACTTGGTGGCACTGACGCAATGCCAAGTGCTTATCCCTGCAACAACTTCATCAGGAGTCCTGTAGAAGATCATCAACTCCATGTTGTTGAAAATCACCTCCAACAGTGAATCAAGTTCTAATTCCTCACCTGAGAGTTCAGTTCTTTCGCCTTGCGATACAAAGAAGCACCATAACAGTTTGGAAAACATCAATAAACAAAAAAGAATAAGTGAAGAGGATGTAAGCAACTACCTCAATCAACATTTCTTTCTCTTTGTTTATGAGACACTATTATGCTTCTCCAGTTATTTGCACGGATAATTTACATTTTAATTAATCAATCATGCCAAGGTAGAATCCAGCCAATTGATACACTGCACCTTCTCAAAGTATGGAAAGCAACAAGTTAAAAAAAAAAAGAAGAAGAAGCGTAAGGCCTGCATGATGAAGGCTTACCCCTTTGAGTTGGATTCTCCATTAAACTCGCCTTAAGCAAGCATTACAGCTCCTTGATGAGAGAAAACTTCTTCCATGGTCTATGCTATTCTTAATAATTCTTTGTTCTTCACACTGGGTGTCGGTTCACCTTCCTCCATCTCAAAGGGCAAAAGGTTCATGTCAAAATCCCTCATCACACCAAGGCCATTATCTAGCTCCAAAATAGGAGAAAAAAATTAGATTTAGAACAAGGAACAAAGTAACAAAAGGCTGCAAATGGAGAGGGATGCACCATACCGTAGGTTAGGGCTACATATTTCATCAAAAAGAGGAATGTGCTACCAGAGCAGATGAGGCATTCTACTTGATTAGGGCTACAGATTGGGAGAGTGAGATAGAGAATGTGAGAAAGAGCAGATGAGCCATTTTGCGAGATTAGGCTATAGATCGAGAGAGTGAGAGAGAGTAGATGAGCTATTATGCTGATCGAGAGAGTGAGCTGGAGAGAGAGATCGGCCATACTTGTGACACACTGCCACAAGCATTGCACCTCCTGTTTGAAACTTGTTCCCATCCATTGTTGCCACACTGGTGCCGCTGCACCTCCTGTTGGAAACTTGGAAACCAGAAACTGTTGTGAGCCATCAACCGAGTGTCGACTCCCTGCTCGTTACCGCACCTCCTATTTGAACTTTAAAATGTTTTTTGATGTTGTGGCCATCCACTGTCGCGCTGCCTCACCAACACCTCGACACTCCCTTCCATCGAGGTATATCTCTTTCCCGACGATTTTGCAAGTTCTCACTTACATAAGTCAATTGAGATTTGATTATCTCCTAGAGTGTGCCATCAGACAAACCATTGCCGAAGAAATCCGCCGTCGGAGGGACAAGGAATTAAGAGTGAGGATATTTCGCGAGGACAAGGATAGGCACGCGAGGGAGAGGCTGCCGAAGCTGGTTATATAATTTATGTAATTTCATGGTTCATTGGGGAGCGTGACAAAAAAAAATATGGTTAATAAAAAAAACTTTTTATAAACATAAAAGCGAAAACCGTGAAAAAAAAATAAGGATTCAATAAAGGTAAAATTTATTAGTTTATTTATGCAATAAACCCCTTTAAATAGTAAAAAAGCATTTTCTTTTTTTTTGTTTCGCTTATAGTATTATTTCATTATCTCATAAATATTTTATTATCGCATAAACATTATCTCATACTTATGTTTAGTGTTACCTCATACATCTGTCCATTATGTCATTATATCATAAATATTTTACTCATATTTATTTTAACCTTATTTTTTTGTTATCTCATAAATATTATTTCATATTTATGTTTGGTATCTTTTGTTATTTGTTATTTGTGCATATGTAATATTTGAGCATGAAAGTAAATGTATATATTGATAGTAAAGTCTACTTTTGACATTGAACATTCTCTTCTCACAGTCTGGGGTGGCAGCTGCAGGAAAAGAATGACTTTCACAAGCATATGCCAAGGTAGTGCACTGGATGAAGCTATGGGGAGAGAATGAGATGTTCCACAAAGGGCTTGAACGCTTTTTTTTTTTTATACCCATGTACCCATTATTGTCTGTCGTGAGATGTTTGTGTCGAGTTCTAATAAAGTCAAAGGACTTCTCAAGCCACAAGAAAATATTCTTGATAAAAAAAAAGAAGTGGCAGCACATGGTACACGGAATACCAAATAAAATTATCTTTAGACAACTGTCCTCACATAAGATGGTACACATAAATTACATATATATCTCTATATATAAAAAAGAAGGAAAAAGAATAGACAAGGACATGAGTTTGGGTGCAGGCCCTGCAAGCTTCCAACTAAAACCAGCCTGAAAACCGGCAACTAGTTAAAAGCACTTCTGTCTGTCACGTATCCCTGCTGAGGAACCTCACCGGAAAACCGCCCTTCATCTTGGATGTTAAGTTCGCCACGTAATCGGGTTCGAAGTTCGGCATTGCAGGTACGACTCTGAACTGTCGGAGAACGGCGGCAGCGAGGCTTTTCATCTGGACGAACGCCATCTCCTTCCCCAGGCACACCCTCGGCCCTGCCTGGAACACGGGATATTTGTACGGGTCCTCTGCCACGAACCTGCACTTCCCCTCCGCTTCGTCCTTCCGCAGCCACCTCTCCGGCCGGAACTCCTCCCAGTCTTTCCCCCACAGCGACTCCATCCTCCCCATGGCGTAGGGATGGTACGCCACCCTGGCGCCCTTCGGCACGATGGTGCCGTCCGGCAGGACGTCGTCCTCGGCCGCCCCTTTACTGTCGTTCGGCACCGGCGGATACAGCCTCATGCTCTCGCAGATGGCAGCATGCAAATAGTGCATCTCCTTCACCTTCTCGAAGCCAACAACTTCGCTGCCGAAGATGGAGATCTCCCGGAGAATCTCCTCTTCCGCGTGTTTGTGACTGGAAATCAGCCAGAAGAACCACGTGAGCGCGGCCGACGTCGTGTCCCTGCCGGCGAGCATGAAGCTGACGACTATGTCCTTGACGAACCTCTCGTCCGCACCGCATGTCTCCAGGAACCTCGACAAGAGATCCGAGTTCTCCCCCTCGGATTTAGCGGCCGTCGCCCGCTTAGCCTTCCTCTCACGAATCAACTTTCCGGCGAAGTCATTGATAATGCGGACGGAATCAAAAAGCCGCTTCTCGGATCCGATACGGAGAGCTCGTTTAAGCTTCCACACGAACCAGACGGCAGTGGTGAGGCGCTGGCCGGTCAGCCAGACGGCGTCGTCGAAGGCCGCGGCGAAGTCGGATGCAGGCACGTCTGGGTCCAGGCAGCCGGGATCCGAGCCGAAGGCGATTTTACATATGTTATCGAAGGCAAACCGCTGGAGCACGTCTTGGAGATCCAGAACCGTCTTACTCTTGGCGGCGGAGGCGAGTAGGGGGAGGAGCCGGCCGGAGACCTCCGAGAGCACGGCGACATCAACGAACCGGCGGAGGGAGCGCGTGCTGAACTCATGGCTGGCCAACTTCCTTTGGATCTTCCAGGTTTCGCCGTCGGCGTTGAAGATGCCGTCGCCAAGGAAGTCTCGGATGGCGGAGTTCATGAGCGGGCCTTTTGGGTAGGCCTCGAACCGAGTCTTGAGCATGTGCTCGACGTTGGCGGGGTTGGCGGTGACGATGAGGCAGGAACCGAAAGGACGGCGGAGGGTGATGGTGTGAGTTGGGGAGCGGCGAATGAGGCCGGTAACGTACTGGGGGAGACGGTCGCCGTTGGCGGCGATGGCCAGCGCCGACCCGATTATGGGGTAGGACTTGGGCCCATAAGCGGCGAAGGCAGCGGTAGTGGTCTTGGGCTTGAGCCTCAGAAACAGGAGAGGAATGGCGAAGGCGGCGAATAGGAGGAATGGCAGAGAGAGCTCGAGGACATCTGCCATGGTTGCTTGCCCTCAAATTCTTGGGTCGTTCTTAGGTAGTTAGCAGCAACCAAAAAGTTTCAAGAGTTTTCGTTTTAATAATATCCTCCGCATCGCTCGTTCCAACTTCATCGGATAAAATTATCTGAAAAGAAATGAGAAAAAAAATCAGCAAAATTCTTAAAAAAAGATGATCATTTTGATGAAGCAGAAAAAAAATTCAAAAATAAAAGAACTTACCGTTAATGCTACGTGGCTTGCGTTGCATCCTGATCAATTATATGCAAATTTGTCAAAAATATGATACGTCTCTAGAAACTGCATTTAAGATCAACTGTTTTTATGTTGTCATAAACATTGCAACATTGAACGAGTTCTTTCTCCGTTTTGCTCAAGTTCCTCATCTTCGAGTCTTCTGGCACATTTGACGTCTCACACTCATTGATTGATGAACAAATGACCATCAAAGAAAAATCCTTTATCAGTACATATGGAAACCTATATACTTATATACTTTTGAAGATTTAACATTATCAGTTCATTTATCATTTATTTGGCCGTTCAACTGGTTGCTGCAATGGACGAGGCTAGGATTGGTAGGTGGTTCATTTATGTTTCAAACTCCTATAATGTCCCTTTTTTGTTTTGTGGGAGGAGAACACTGATATATAAGTTTACGCATCATACTCGAAGACATTGAAATCAGTACTAGAACTTGGGAAAAAAGGCGAAACTTCAGTCTTATTGAAAAAAATAGGATTAGCCACCCGTTCAACCCATCTATCATTTTTTTTTTAGTTCTTTACAGACAGTTTAACAATAGTAACACATTGTTATTGTCTTATGAATATGCTTTAAAAAATAAAATATATTCATAAAACACTGAAACAAATGTTTTATTAATCTGCTCCAATTTTTAGCACGTGACTGTAACAACGTGTTATTATCACCAAATGACTACTTTGGAACTGTTTGACAACATTTACACATTGTCAACACATGATGTACTTAACTTGTCCAAAAAAAAAAAAAAACAAATTGGTAGGATATAATAACAAGTGTCTCCATTTTTTTACGCAAATTCATGAGATTGCCAAAACTGCCTTTTAAATACCTTTTGACAGCAAAAACATTAAGGATGTGTCTAATGAATATGATTCAAATATTGAAGCATGTTCATAGTTGTTCTAATGTTGTATAAACCTATTCTAACTATTAAGTGTCCATACCAAACGACCTGTTGTGGTGATAAGGTCGCCGACAATTTTATTATATTTTTTCTGGTTCGATGGTTCAGATTTCATATTGTACATATTTTTGATTGATAACAAAGTCCCTGCAGCCAATAAAAATTAACGATGACCCCACACGCAAGCTGGACCAAATTACTTGTTGCCACATTTACCTCTTCTTATATAAGTTTTCATGTTGTTATAAAAACATTTATTTAAAATTTTTAAAAAATTGACGTATATGTTGGTCGGCAGGCACCAAACAAAAGATATCAAAATCAAGGGTCCTCCTCGGCCTGGGGCATTGGGCCCGGATTAGGAACCCGGATGGAAAAAATTTGTTTGGATTTGATTTTTAATATTATTTTTATTTAATAATGATATATATTTTATTATTAAAAATATATTTTATATTTAAAGGTTTTTATTTTATATGATTTTTTTTTGAACCCGGTTGAGACGGGTCTGGGTTCGGATGTTGGGTATCGAGTGGGCCCAGACTTAGGGATGTCAACGGATCGGATTCGGATCGGATATACCTTTTACCATATCCGATTTTTCGGATACTCATATATTCGGATTCGGATTAAGATTCGAATTCGGATGAAATTTTTTTTATACCATATCCGAATCCGAATTTAAAATCTACATCCGAATCCGATCCGAATCCGATTTTTAGTTATACTTGAATCCGATCCGAATCCGAATTTTAATATCCGAATCCTATCCGAATCCGATTTTTAATTTATACGTGCATCCGATCCGAATATCATTTTTAAGTTACATCCGAATCCGATCCGAATCCGAATTTTAGTTATACTTGAATCCGATCCGAATCCGAATACATCCGAATCCGAATTTTAGTTATACTTGAATCCGATCTGAATCCGAATTTTAATATCCGAATCCGATCCGAACCTGATAGCTGTTGACATCCCTTTTGTGCTTGATGCTTTTTTCCTTCAGTTGGAAGACAGTTGATAAAATGCACGCCATGGATCATGATGCGTCAAGGAATCAAGTGTTACTAACAAATAATTGACAATAACACAATCTTAACAACGAGAAAAATACTCTTATCTAAAATAAAATGATTGAAACGATGCTTCATAGAAGCAACTAAGAAACTAGAAATAAACAATAAAGGTCTGAGGAGAAAAGACAGGAAAACAAGCGAAACAGCACAATTAAAAGCTTACATGCAACAGAACCATAAATTTATTAATTCTTGTGGTTGCAAGGTCATCAACCTCATGGAATTGATATGTTCAGAGGAATTATCTGTCCCTAGAGTACAGAAGGATCGCAATAAGTGCTCTTTGGCTACGTTAGAACATCAAACATGGAAAGCACAACAAAATGCATAAAAAGGAGCAGGTTGCTGCTCCAAGTAGCATAACCTCAGACTCCTGAAGTATCTCATTTATAAGGTAAACTTTGCCATCAAATTACATAAAGGAATAATTCTTGAGATCACCTCAGCTGCAGCATCAAGCTGAAGCACAACTGGAACAGGAGAACCAAGTGAAATTATGACGCCTCCCCTCTCTCTGGTTTTATGGTCCAAAACTTCCAAACGAAACAAAAGAGCTTCAAATCTATATGGACAGAAAATGTACAATAATTATGTCAACAAAACACAGATAAACTAGATAAAGGAGGCAAACAGCATGCCCCATTACTTATACCCTATAAAGTTGATTACCTAATTATCAGAATAGAGCATTTCTCATACTTCACCTACCATTACTAAAATACTACGGTTTTACAACACAAAAGAAAAGAGCTAGTTTCTTTTACCATAGTAAGGTTTATTAATTGAACGTTTGAACATCTATCACGTCTAGCAAAGCACAGAGACAAATACATGAGAATCAGCTGTAAAAGAAGAGATTCAGTGCACCCTAATGGCACTCAACCTGCTGAGGTGCCTAAAGGCAGGAGATGGCGTAAACCAGACACCCCAGGTTAGCAATTCTGGCACTTAATGAATTAGCCGCTTGTACATGTCTGAGTAGATTAAAATTCTAACCCTTATCCATCATCAATAGCTTTTGATGATATTCTTGTCTTCCTTAGTCCAAAGGCCTCGAAATAATTTAGAAAATTATGAAGGATGGCATATCATCTGGTTATGAGTAACTCACCAGACGTAGTTTAGTCATCGTAATTACCTTTAAATGTAGAAAAGATGCAGAGACGGTGCCACACTTGGTGTCTTTCAAATTGGATTTGTTTAAGACCGAGCTGTGTAAGACAAGCTAATTAACAAGGGACAAAGTTAGTGTGTTTACAAGAACATAAATGATAAAACATCACAACATACAATTTTTTTTCTTATTTACCTATCCATAGAAGAAGAGTGGGATACAGCTAAAGTTCTACAAGCATGCTGTATAACATCACAGAGAGAACGGGGAGCATGGAAGGAAAAACAAGAACATGCGATGCACAGCAGAAAGGTGTAAAAAGACTAAGATATCCTACAAGATAATAAGCCCATATGAGGTTTGGTGGAGATATTAGAACAACTCTTTTTATTTCCACCATTTTCTGCATGCTCAGACAACTCCTTCCACAATGTTTTATCAGGGACAGGGTGGATTGTCTGAGAGTAGGTCTTGCGATAATTTGTGACAGTGAAACAACTCTCAGTAAATCAACATTCTGCCTACAAGAGATGAGTGCTGCAACAGCATGTGAACAAGGCAAACCATACAACTGCCAAACAGAGAAAAGCAAACAGAGAAAAGCAAACAGAGGATCCAGTTCAGAGACACACAGACCTGTGGAACGAGAGAGGAGGAGAAGACCGTCGAGTGCGAGGGAGGAGGAGCAGCAGACCCATCGAGTGCAGCGAGGGCAGAGGAGAAGCAGACCCGTCTCCTGCGAGGGTGTAGCGAGAGAGAAGAGGGGACCGTCGGCTGCGCAGTTCACATATAATCGTATTGAAACTAATATGATTTCGATTCAGATCTCATTTCAAATAACTATTATATTTCCAACACTGATCGATTCTTTACATATTATCATACAATTCAAATTTGGCTGTGTATTTAAAAGCAGGAATGAATTTGAAATTGTATAAATGAGTAAAAAACTACTTCAATAACACCCTTGTTGATTCGCACCACTTTATATAAATGAGTAAAAAGCTGGATGCATCAATATTAAAAGATATAACTTTACGTATAATGCAGATATAAGATTAATGCTATTGAGCAAATGATATGTTTGAGTAATTAGACAATCAGTTTATATCAATAAACAAGNATTTATTAATTGAAGTTTTCTTTATCATTTTCAATTAAATAAATACATTATTTAAGATATCATGCTTTAGTTGATGTCTTACCTATAATAGTTTGTTTGTTTACACAAAAATATTTAATTAAACACAATAATAGTTATTAATTTTTATATAATATAATTTTAAATACATTAAGTTAAATGATGTATATAGTAACTATTTTATTGTTATTATATGCGACTTTATAAAAGTCATTATCTCTTAATCAAATTATAGCTTAAATAAAATTTATATTCGTGTTATACCATAACTTTAAGTTGGATCACTTGGTTAGATCTTTTGACAAACTGTTCGGTCGCAACATCAAAACCATGGGTCACCAACTCAGGCTAAGCTATCGGATTCGGATACCAACTTTCGGATCGGATTCGGATATCAACTTACGGTTTCAATTCGGATATCGGTTCGGATTCGGATATCATGAGTCGGATAGTATCCGATCGGATATTTACTTAAAACCGAATCCGAATTCGTATCCGATCATATTCGATCGGATATTTACTTAAATCTGAATCCGTATCCGTATCCGATCGGATGTTACTTCTTAAATCCAAATCCGATCCGATTTCTCAATCAGATGTCAAATTCCTAACCATATCCGATTTTTTACAAGTGTTTCGGATCAGATCAGATATCCGAATCCGATCCGTTGACATCCCTGGGCCAGACTCAATTTTCGTGTCAAGTTGTCCCGAACCCCACTCTTAAAAGACAAGGGACCTGGCGAAAGAAACTTATAAAAAAAACTTATCAAGAAACATGAATATAAACAAGCATAAATGATGCGCATCTTGAAAGGGATGGATTCTAGACTAAAATAACGACTGGATTGAATTTGACGGAATTCAATTATTTAATGGACCATTACCAAAGACGGAGTCAGAATTTTTGGCCGAAATCTGTGATCCAGAAATATTTTCTTTCGATTACATTCCAACTTTACTGGTGTCCAGACATATATAATGCAAAAACTTTTTTCTCTCACGAAGGACTTCTCTTTACTTATCAAGCAAAGCTTAAAATCCCCTTAACTTGCTTAGGACAAGCATGATCACTGTAAGAATTGACAAAACAATATGAGATCAGAATCTTGTTTGTAAGAAGGGGTCAGAAATCTTTTTATTGTGAGAGACTTCACTGAACAGCCGCATTTATCTAAGCTTTTTTGACAGGTTATTTTTTTAAATTTTTTAATCCAACTTAGTGGCGGACCCAAAAATTATTGGCTAAGGGGACCGTTGTAAAAATTTTCATTTTTGATGGGGCACAACATATATAAGTTAGTAGATAATTGTAAGACATTTAGATACAAATTTAAAAAAATTGTTGTTGGTGTGGACAACTGCGAACTTTAGCCTAAAAGTAGCTCCGCTGCTTATCCAACTGCGTGAGAGAATAATAACAATAATGTACCCTTTTAACTTATGGACATCAGATCATCACTTGAAAAGCAAAAGCACAAAAAGTTTACATGAATTGGAATAGAGGTGCACCACAAACTATACTATGCCTTGTTGTGTTGAAAACTTAGATCCAAGAGAAGGAAGAATTTCTTGTATAAATTCCAAAGCTATTGTACGGTGGAAGTAAAGTATTTTACAGTTTGCAGAATTTCTTAAAGCATTATTTCTATAAATCCCTTTTATTTAAATTATCGGAGGCCTTGATAAGTCGAATGACGAAAATACCCTTAATTAAAAAATGAGGAGCTCCTTCTATAAGGACAAAATCTCACAAAAAAAAAATAAAGGATGAAAACGCGCTGAAGCAATTCTCCTCGCACAGCCACATGGCAGCAGTACGAGGGCCGACCATTGGAAGGAATTTCGTTGAAGCTACGCATCGGCGACAACCCGGTCTTAAAATTGTTGAAAATTGCAAGTCAACAAGCATCACAATTTTATAACGATGTTTAGGGTTCAACCAATGATCCACGCCAAGATCTGTCATAGGTTGCGTTTGATCGAGCTTGGCGGATATCTTAAGTCACCATGGATTTGAAATCCACGGTTTCCAAATTCGTTCTTTTGTCCATTCGATTTTAAATCCACATTTTTTTACATTAAAATGAGAATTTGAAAAACATATTGGATCATAACATGAAAAACAAAAAGTATAATTAGCTATCTTTATAAACAAAGATTTAAGGGGAATGAAATGGATATGGGCCACAACTGCATCGGTTTGACAAGGCTGAGGCATTGGAAACAATAGGTTTAGTTGTCCAGTCTTTGATGGGACTGTAAATTTTTCTCCCACCCTACAAAACTCTTTCAAAAATGTTTTATTCAGAAAAAACTTTTCGCTACCATCAAACGATACAATTTTTTTTTTAAAGTACGGCAGACCTAGCGTGGTCAACCTGGGCATGTTTCTTTTGATATAAACTTTGATTTTCTCTTTCGCTTCTCCTCCTGGTTGATGGTGACCCGCCCTTGTCCACTAGTGAACCCACTATTTAAGCGTCACTAGAGAGAATCCAAACAAGTTGTAGAAGAAAATGTTTTTTTAGGAACACAAGCGCACATCTAGAAAGAAAACTCGAATCTTTATACCTTAATTGGATGGGAGTGGTAGAAGCCACCGAGATTAAACGATGGAGATGAAGTTGAAAAAAATATAAACCAAGCTGTATATTTATTTAGTTAATTTGTTTCGAGCTATTAAGGTCATTTCTATCTCTACAGTTTGGTTTACATTTTGTTTCTACTTGATTACTACCATTAGATCGCTTTAGTCAAGGCTCATTTATCTCATCCATTTGGTATAGAAGGGTAAGGCAGCCACCCATTTTATACGCATACACCAAAATCCAATAGTGGCTTATGGTAGATGACGTCAGATGATTAAATTTAATAACTTATTGTTAGAAAACAGTCACTAAATTCTCAACAACCACGGTTTATTGCGACTTTGGCGACCTTGTTATAGTACCTATGGGAACTGAAGGGTGAAAATGATAACATTATGTTATGTTACTGTCCCATGCATGTAACTCAAAAAAAGGGTTAAATTCATTAGATACTTAAAAAAAAATGTTTCATGAATATTCTTTTAGGTAGATTCAAAACAGAGTAAAGGCGCAGTAAGCATGAAAGAAAAGAAAATCCGCTTCTCTTCTCCATTACTTTGAGGAGATCTCTTATAAAGGGCACATTACTAAGAAGAGACATTATTACAAAAAGGCATCAATAAAATCAGAAATCAGGAAACTAATCAAGTCAGCTACAGGCGGCACAATCTGGAACCTTGCAGCTGAATTTTGCAGATAAGCAGGGAGCTGAGTGAAGGTATAAAGAATGAGCACATGGATGGAGACACATGAAGTTAAACTACAGTGTGCTGCCACATACAAATTGCCATTAACAGTCAACTTGTTCATTCATACTTCTTGATGCAATGTAGCTTGAATACCAGGAAAGAAGCAACATAGAAATGGTGGGGGAATCAACAAGTCAAGTTCTTTCTCTCGCTTCTCCCACCTCCAGCCCTTCCGGGCCCATGCTAGCTCCCAAATACTTCAGACATGTCTGGGAAGAAAGCTTCGAACGTCAAACTCGACTAGAAGAAACTAACAACTTTTCTTCGTCCACACGATTCTTCAGCAACGTCACCGCTTGCGCGGCAAATCTCTTGCCTCTTCAACTCCCTCTCTCTCTCTCTCTCTCTCTCTCTCTCTCTCTTTTGTATAAATATGAGTGTGAGGAGCTAGGACTAGTCACCCATTAAAACAACAAGGACATCCTCCCGAGCTCAAGTTCAAGCCATGGAAGAAGCTTCTGTACTGTTCCTCCTTATTGCCTCTACATTCCTTTTGGTTCATATAGTTAGTTAACTCATGAATAGTTTCGCAGCCAAAACCTCTTCGTCTTCATCCATCTATGGCCCCAAGTGTCATCCCATGGTGGGTTCATCCATCTCCTTCCTTGCCAACACCCACCGTCTACCTCAATACTACACGGATCTTATACGTGAATCTCCAACCCACACTATTCAAATTCGCCGGCCCTTCGTTCCCATATCAATCGTCACCGCCAATCCGGCCAACGTCGAGCACATACTGAAGACCAAGTTTCACAACTACCCAAAAGGACCAAACTCCGTGCTCTACGACTTCCTCGGCAACGGCATCTTCAATGCCGACGGGGAGACTTGGAAGGTGCAGAGGAAGGTAGCCAGCCACGAATTCAACACCCGGTCGCTGCGTAAATTCGTTGAGACCGCCGTGAAGTCGGAGATCTCCGGCCGCCTCATCCCGCTTTTCACCTCTGCTGCGGCCGGAAAAACCGTCCTGGATCTCCAGGATGTGCTTCAGCGGTTCGCCTTCGATAACATCTGCAAGGTCGCTTTCGGTTCGGATCCCATCTGCCTCGACCTCAATCTGCCTCCCTCTGAGTTCACCTCCGCTTTCAACCTCGCAGTGCGACTCTCGAGCGAGCGTTTCCGGGTCAGCTCTCCAATGGTCTGGAAAATCAAGGCTGCATTAGGAGTGGGGACGGAGCGGCAACTCAGAGACGCCATCCAAGTGGTCGACGACTATGCCAGAAACCTTATCTGCGAGCGGCGGCAGAATCCGATCAGTTCCCCGGAGGACTCCGATCTTCTGTCGAGATTTATGAGCGCGAGTGCTGGCGACGAGGAGTTCCTCAAAGACATAATAATCAGTTTCCTGCTTGCTGGGATGGACACGACATCGGCCGCGTTGACATGGTTCTTCTGGTTGGTTTCCAACCACAAGCAGGTAGAGGAGGAGGTTCTGAAGGAGATATTGAGCATCAAAGCAGAAGCGTTTGGGTTCGACGAAGCGAAAGAGATGCATTATTTGCATGCCGCGATTTGCGAGAGCATGAGATTGTATCCACCGGTGCCGACTGACGGCAAGTTCAATCCCATGACCCTACCTTTCATAATGGAACCCCTTCCTACTTTCCCTTCTCGTCAACCCTAGCCGCACGCGCCACCTTGCCCTATCCACCTCGCAAAACCTAACCCTAACTAGCCTCATTCCCACTCTACCCCAGCACCTTGACCCACTTAGCCTTTTAACTAAACCCGAACCGACCACATGACCCAGCCCACCTAAGGTGAAACCTGACCTAGCCTACCTACCAGATTTCCTCACCTCGCCTACCTCTCTTAACTTCAACTGAGCCTAGCCTTTGACCGAGTCCAGCCAAGGTCACATCCAACCTAGCTCAGCTGCACCCAACTGATACCCTCCTATCACCCTGACCAAGGCGGACCAATCCCCTAAGGCCGAGCAAGGAGCTTCAATTTCTTGGGTGTCATCTAGCACAAGCCTTTTGGCTACCAATCGATGGCGGCAAGGAGTGCCATGTCTCAAGGATGCCACCAGCCAGCGGGAATCGAGCAGCCAATGAAGGGAGTCCTCTTCAGCCCACGGCCAAGAGGGCCGAGCATCACTTCCCTCGTTGCTGAATTACTCGAGGGTAGCGTCTTGCTACCGGTATTCATCTCGAGTCCCTTTCTGCCTTATGTCAGGACGATCGACAAGTATAAGTTCTCAACTCCCTACCGCAACGGGGTGCTCGGAGGCACAAGTGCCAAAGACACGACCGCAGGTTGTCAGACTACCTATGTGCTTGAGTGTGGTTTGATTGTCTCTAGGCCTGGATGTATGATTGGTTTGAATGGAATGTTGAGTGAGTTGTGAATGTTATCTTTGTATCGCTATGCTTGTAAGGCCTTATACACTCTTCTAGTTTTTGTAGTAGGATCAACTTGTGGGCGGGTAACCTCTCATGTATCCACTGTCCTAGGGAAATTTTGAGCGGGTTTTCTGTCCGAATTTGCTTTTGGTTTTGTTCGGCGGCTCCTTCGAGAGATCTTGGGAGAAGATAGACATCTTGCAGAGGTCTTAGTCAACACTGGGTCTGAGTCCTATCAATTGGTATCAGAGGTGCAGTTTCAGTCGTTTTGGTTCAGTCTAGCAACTGGTGTCAGTAGCATAGCAATTTTCATTTCAGCATTTGCGGCAATCTAGTAGTTAGCATTGTTTTGGTCGTAGCAGCTAGCAAGGAAGGATCGGTGATTTCCAAGGGCAACTGAGCTCGAAATCATCTGAAATTTGGTGGAGAAGTTCATAACTATTGGTGCTTCAAGATCATATAGGGCACCAGATTGATTTTTTTGGAAAGCTCAAATTTTTGGCCCTATACCTGACTTACAGGCTGGGCGGACAAAACCTGTCTAGGGTACAGTCTACCGGAAAAAACAAGTTGGTTCAGAGGGTTCCCAAGGTCAGATTGAGATCACATTTGGAGGTTAGTGAGATAACTATCACAACTCTGTGTTGATCAAGTTTGGAGGCAAAATTCTACCATTTGCTATTAATGTGTATAAGTCTACAGATTGTCTGGAAAACTGTCCAGACTGCGGGTGTGCACAACGATGACTTTGAAACATCTAGTAAGGATAGTGACAACTATGATCCATTAAGTGAGTCGTATACCACTAGCCTGCTGGAATCAAAGTTCTTGGCAGCGGCTGCTACATCCTCTGGCGGACTTGACCATTTCGGAAGTTTCGGTCAGTCATTTCAGATTTGCCCTTGAGACATTTTATTTACATCATGTGGTAAATTCATGAATGGCAAATCTGTCATTGATTGAGGATAACACCTAGGGTTTCTTAACCCTAGCCGTCGGTCATCTTTTGGGTAACTCCTTAGCGGTGATAATTTTGGAAGACAATCATTCATGCCCTAGCCACTTCGTCCATCAGCAGATAAAGACACATGCCACTCATCGAGCAAAGGCAGGCCTATAACGAAGGAAACTGCCCTCAGCACATCTGGTTGTGATTGAGGGCAGATTCAATCAACTCGAAAAGGAAGTAACAACTACGGGCAGAAATGATGCACATTTCCTTTCAAACAGGTAGAAATCGACCTCATTGACGCGCCATCTCACTTGTGGTAACTGTCCCAAAAAGATAAGCCTCCCTATCTATGTGCCACCTGTCCCTTTCTCTCCTATCCGTCCCTAAAAGGAAGGAGCCCTCCGGCCACTCCAACCATAACTGCCCCATCCTCCTCCACCACTTTCCATAACCGACCCTTCTATCCCATGTGCTTTTCATCTTCAGCCTCTCCGGCCGTGCGTTTTGTGTCATCGAAAACCTTAACGAGGTCTCACACAGCCCGCACCACCGGCTCTTGAGTTCCAAACTCTCCACTCTTAAGGATTGCGGGGATCCAGCTGAGGAAGCAGAAAAGAACGACCACCTTTGCAAAGTTCAGCGAGAATGCGAAGTTTCCGATCGCCCTCAAGGCCAATTCTCAACACTCTGATGACTACAAGATCAAGGAAGACACGAGGGAGTGGATCCCCTTCTCTCTAACGATTGAACTCCTAATAAATACATCGCCATACAACATTATTCGTATGAAAAACTTGTTTATGCTTCCACATGAACCAGACGGTAGTGGTGAGGCGCTGGCCAGTCACCCAGACGGCATCATCAAAGGCCGCAGCAAAGTTGGATGTAGGAATGTCTGGGTCCAGGCATCCGGAATCCGACCCGAAGGGGATTATACATATGTTACGAAGGCAAACCGCTGGAGCACGTCATGGAGACCCATAACCGTCTTACTATTGGTGGCGGAGGCAAGTAAGGGGAGGAGGTGGTTGGAGACCTCCAAGAGCATGTTGACGTCAACGAAACGGCGGAGAGAGCGCGTGCTGAACTCATCGCTGGCCAACTTCCTTTGGATCTTCTAGGTTTCGCCATCGGCGTTGAAGATGCCATCGCCGAGAAAGTCTCAGATAGTGGAGTTCATGAGTGGGCCGTTTGGGTAGGCCTCAAACCGAGTACTGAGCATGTGCTCGACGTTAGTGGGGTTGGCAGTGACGACAAGGCAGGAACCGAAGGGACGGCAGAGGGTGATGGTGTGAGTTGGGGAGCGGCGGATGAGGTCGGTGACGTACTGGGGAGATGATCAATGTTGGCGGTGATGGCCAGCGCCGACCCGATTATTGGGTGGGATTGGGGCCCGTAAGTGGCGGAGGCAGCGGTAGTTGTCTTAGGCTTGAGTAGGAGAAAGAAGAGAGGAAGAGCGAAGGTGGCGAATATGAGGAATGGCAGAGAGAGCTCGAGGACATCTGCTATGGTTGCCTGCCTTCAGATTTTTGGGACGTTCTTGCGGTTGTTTGGATGGAGGGAAAGTAAAAGAAAGGGAAGGGTGGAAAGGAAAGGAAAAGAAATGGAGGGAAAGTGAATGGGAAAGGAAGGGAAATAAAAGAGAAAGAAATGAAAGATATGATTATAAAGATGGTTTGGATAGAAATGAAAGGAAACAATAGAATTTATAGTATGACATTCAATTTTAGAGGTGTACAGAGAACACAATGAACAGCAGCAACTCACTGTCCTACGGTGGCATTGGTTGGTATGGTCTGAGCAAGGAAAATTACCATTCAAGTCTCAAGCAGTCTTGAGAAGGGGGAGAGAGATAGACCCGGTCAGTGGCAGGGAGAGAGAGAAAGAGACATGCAAGGTCAAGGATATACATGGTAGAAAGGGATAGACTTTTCATTTCCTTCCCAATCCCTCCAAAATTGTAGTGATTGGATTTACATTAGAGCTCCCTTTTCTTTCCCTTTCTTTCATTTCCTTCTCTTTGCAACCAAAAATTTTTTTTGTTTTCCTTTCTGTTCTTTTCCTTTTAATTAATCAACCAAACAAAGGATTGATTGTTCAATCCTTCTTTTTCCCTCCCTTTCCCTCCATCCAAACAGGGCATTAGGTAGTTACCAACAACAAAAAGTTTCAAGAGCTTTCGTTCTAATAATATCCTCAGTATCGCTCGTTCCAATTTTATCAGATAAAAGTATCTGAAAAGAAATGAGAATAAAAGACTATCAGCCCACAAGAAATAAAGTTCTTGAAAAAGTTCATCATTTGGATGGAGCAGAAATGAAAGTCAAGAATAAAAGAACTTACTGCTAATGCTACGTGGCTTGCATTGCATCACACCATGACTTCCTGATCAATTATATGCAAAANGTTTTGTCGTTCGTATTTCATATTGTACATATTTTTGTTTGATAACAAAGTCCCTGCAGCCAACAAAAATTAACAGTGAACCGACACACATTCTCAACCAAATTACTTGTTACCACATTTACTTCTTGGTATACAATTTTTCCTGTTGTTATAGAAATATGTATTTATTATTTTTTTCAAAAATTTAAAAAAAATTCACGTGTATGTTCAATAGTTTCGATCGGCAGGCACCAAAACAAGCAAGGGTCCTCCTTGGCCTGGGCATTGGGCCCGAGTACTCGACCAGTACCCGGCTTGATTGGGCCCCAAACAATTTGTCTGGTCATGATTTTTAATATTATTTTTATGTAACAATGATATATATTTTATTTTTTTATTTTATATGAAAATATATTTTTTATTTTAACCAGGCTGGGCGGTTACGAGCTTGTATGTTGGGTTTCGAGCTGAGCCCAGACTCAATTTTCGTGTGTCGAGCTGGCTCTAACCCCACTCTTATTGGGCTGGGCGGGGCCTGCCCGACACCCAGCCTAGGTTCTCCCACGCATTACTAATTTCCGAATTCAAACAATACCACCCACATGCCAAAATAAATCACACACATACGTAATGATAGAAGTACAAACATGAAATTTTGTGCTTCTGATATATAGCCAAGATATTTTCAAGAACAAAGGAGGAGTTTCTGCATGTGGGGATGTAAGCGGTTTGGATTTGGGTCGGATCCATCCTTCGTATAATAGGAATATAATTAAGAAGGTTCACTGAATAGGAATTTAACTACCGTAAATCTGATATTTATGTTTAATAAATTCAGAATTTTTTGAAAATCTGTGGCAGATATCAAACACGAATTAGTACTATCAAGCTGCATGTCAAGTGCAAAACCGGTTCGTAATTGGATATGAATCTCTTTTATCACCCTAAACTAAATTGGTTCGGAGAATGAATCGATAATGTGGTATGCCAGATCTATTACATCCATAAAAGTGAAAAGCATCCAATTCAAAAATCTTTGGAAACAAATTTTTCCTAATGAGCCGTTTTGAAAGCACTTTTGTTATGTTAATCTCGAGAAGGCATAGCCTTGTGGGTCAGATTGGTGGGTCGATGAGAATTTAAATGTCAATTTGATTCATTTCTCGTAGATGCTACTCTTTTAGGTTGCAACTGGTGGCAGTGCGACACTCTAGTTGATAGAGTGTATCATAGATTTGCTGAGCTCATGAAACTGGCTAGAACAATATGTCTTGCTATAGTATCCTTAAAACCTTAGCACTTTAGAACTCTAGTTTTATTCTCATGAGCATCACCTTATTTATATTTTGGGCCAGGCGTTGAGTGTCACGAGATAGTGGTAAAGGTGGCAGATGACAGTGATTGTTGTTTCATTTTTCTCCATACAATCAAATGCGCCTAACGCAATCTCCATGTCAATACAACAAAAACGAAAATGGGAAAAGGTTTCGTGGAAATATAATGCATGGAGTTTTTTTCTCAGTGGAAAAAAAAAAAAGCCCATCATGAACTTCTCTTTCCATCAAGCAAAGCTTAAAAACCCCTTACTTGCTTAGGCCATGATAACTGTAAGAATTGACAAGGCAATATCAAATCAGTCAGAGACTTCACTGTACAGCCGCACTGATCTAAGCTTCCTTGCTATATTAATGTTTCAGATTTTTTAATTCAACTCAATGGCGGAGGTAAAATTTTTTGGTTAAGGGGCACCATGTAGAAATTTTTATTTTTGTAAGACATTTACATAAAAGTTTAAAAAAATTATTGTTGGTGTGGGAAACTGCCCAAGCTAGCCTATAAGAAGCTCTGCTACTTATCCAACTGCCTGAGAGAATAATGGCAATAATGTCCTTTTTTTTAACTTATATACCTTACTTCATCACTTGAGAGGCAAAAGCAAAAAAAATCTATATGAATTAAAATAGTCTGCATGAGAGAATAATGACAATAATGTCCTTTTTTTTTTAACTTATGTACCTTACTTCATCACTTGAGAGGCAAAAGCAAAAAAAATACTATGAATTGAAATAGTGGTGTACCTCTTAACCGTTGGTTCAACAAACTATATTATGCCTTTATTGTGTCGTAATATAAATTCCAAAACTATTGTACGGTGGAAGTAAAGTATTTTGAAATTTTAAGCATTATTTATTCATTTATTTATTGGCTTAGTTCTTTTTTCTTTTAAATCCCTTTTTCATGAGACATTAGATATTTTTCTAAGCGTGAATTCTATAATATGTAAATGACCAAAATACCCTTAATTAACAAGAAAAATGAAGAACTCCTCCAATAAAGACAAAATATGAAAAGTCCCAAAAAGCACTAAAAAAAGGATGAAAATGCGCTGAAACAATTCTCCTCGCGCAGCCACATGGCAGCCAAATGAGGGCCGAATGAAGGGAATTTCGTTCAAGTTGCGTATCGGCGACAACTGTCACGAAATTGTTGAACATTGTAAGTCAGGCATCACATTTTGAATTAAAGAAACTTTCATGGAAGAGAGGTAATGTTACTGATAATGATGTTTAGTGTTCAACCAATGATCCATGCCAAGATCTGTCTTTGCTTGAGTTTGATCTGAGATTGGCGGTTATCGATTTCAAATCCGCAGTTTTCTAATTCGAACTTTTTCCATCCGGTTTCAAATTCACATTTTTTTATGTTAAAGTGTAAATTAGGAAAATATATTGGAGGTAGAAGTTGAAATTCATAATTTCATACAACTATGGATTTCAGCTATCACAGATTTGACATTCCCTTGGATCTAAGATTCATGAGAAATCAAGAACACCAGCTTAATGTTTCTCCCCATTGTACTGGGGTTAACTGGATTTATCTATTAGGTGAAATGATAGTTGTCCCTTTGTTTATTGCAAATGGGTCGTGCCCATTGATCAAAAGCGAGTTGTGTGCCGAGTAGAGTATGTAGATGAAAAAAGAGAGGAGAATTAAGGTATTTTGGCGATTTTAAAGAGAAATATCTTTTTCATCAACTTTTAAACTTTTTTTCACCCTAGATTGGTCTTTTACCAGCTGAGTGAGGGTGGAGCCAAAAAAAAAAAATCTGGCTAAGGGGCACCAAACATAAAATTTTAAATTTAAAAAAGCACCAACATGTAAGAAAAAAAAAAGTTAAAAATATCAATACAAAATTAAGAAAAAATTGGGTTCCGTGTGGACAGTTGCCCACACTTAGCCTACGCCACCATCTGCCCCTGAGCTGAGCATAATCTCAGTTCGCTGCATGATAATATATCCTTCTATTAATCCCTCTGTTTATTAGGAGTTACGAGCAGTATTTGTCCGTCGTTTATGTCTCTGCAAGGTGCAGTATTGGCCTTACAGACACAGCAGCATAAACATCCACTTTTATGGAACATAACATGAAAAACAAAAAGTAAAATTAGCTATCTTCGTAAACAAGGATTTAGGGAGAATGAAATGGACGTGGGCCAAAAATGCATCTGTTTGACCATGAGGCATTGGAAACTATATGTTTAGCTGTCCTGTCATCGATGGGACTGGGACACTAATTTTTTTTTTCTCACCCTGCAAAACTTTTTCAAAAACGTTTTATTCAGAAAAAAAATTCGCTACCATCTAACGCCCACATGATAAAAGTATCATGACAAGTTTTCTTTTAAAAAAAATAAGAAGGGCAGGCTTAGGTCAACCTTGGGATGTTTCCTTTTTATATAAACTTTTATTGTCTCTTTCACTACTCCTACTAGATGATGGCGACCACCCCTGTCGACTAGTGAGCCCACTATTTAAGGCTTGACTGGAAAGAAATCAAGCAAGATCTAGAAGAAAGTACTTTTTAGGAACACATATACATATCTAGAAAGAAAACACGAATCTTTGATACCTTTACATACGAAATTGGATGGGAGTTGCATTAGCCGTCGAGATTATACGATGGAGATGAAGTTGAAAAATGGATAGACCAAACTGAAACTGTATATTTATTTAATTAATTTGTTTCGTAGTATTATGGGCATTTCTATCGCTAAAAATACAGTTTGGTTTTCATTTTGTTCCTACTTGATTTCTACCATTGGATTGCTTTAGTCAAGGCTCATCTTATCTCATCCAATCTGGTATAGAAGGGTAAGGTAGGTACCCATTTTACACGCACACACCAAAATCCAATAGTGCCGTGTGGTAGATGATGTCAGATGATTAAAATTTAATAATTTGTTGTTAAAAACGCTCATTAAATTCACAATAGCTAGGGCTAGTATAATGATGATTTATATTACCTACATAAGAACTGAAAGGGTGTTCATTTTCAAATACTTTTTTTTGGAGTTGTTTGGAAGAAATAACATTATGTTATTGTCTCGTGCATCTAACACAAAAAATGGTAAAATTGATTAGATACTTAAAAAAGTGTTTCCTGAATCTGCACTACCTTTTAAGGTAGATGGAGAAACAGAGTAGAGGTGCCGAGACAAAACAGAGCAAAAAAAAAGGCACGGGAAACAAGAGAGAAAAAGAAAACAGCTTCTACTTTGAGGTTCTCTCTTATACAGGGCACATTACAACCAAGAGATTTTATTACAAAAAAGCATCAATAAAATCAGGAAACTAATCAAGTTACCTACAAGTGTGAAATCCCTTTTTCAAGTGACATTAGATATTTTTTACAGCGTGAATTCGTAACCGTATCAAATTATTGGCGGCTCAAAAGATGATAAGCCAAATAACCAAAATACCCTTAGAGCTCTTCCAATGAAGACAAAGCCCAAGCAAAAAAAAAAAGATGAAGATGTTTAATAGTTAGAGTCTCGGAGGCCGGTTGGCATTACAGTTGGAGCATAAGCGTGCAGATGGTCAGTTCTTACTTTGAATCTTTGAAGCATCAACCTTTTGTGTTACAAAAAAGAAGTTATTGACATGCAAATTAAAGCGTAGAGGGAAAAGAAGTTATTGACATGCAAATTAAAGCGTAGAGGGATGACATTTCAAAGCATCAAAAGCAAGCACTATACTCATTTTGAAATGGCTCAGATGTTTNTTTTTTTTTTTTTTTTTTTTTTTTGAGTCTTCATCTTATCCCACCACCGCCACCGCCAGGGGCTAAGGCGACAGGATGTGAGCAGGGGCGAAGCCAAAAATTTTTTATGGAATGAACCAAATTAAGGTTTCAAAATTTTCGACCATTTGTTCAAGCTGAGCATCGGCAACAACCTGGTCTTAAAATTGTTGAAAATTGTAAGTCACCCATCACATGCTTTTGAATTAAAAAAACTTTCATGGAAGAGAGGTAAGATGTTTAGGGTTCAACCAGTTATCCACGCCAAGACCTGTCTTAGGTTGCGTATTTGATCTAGATTGACGGCTATCTTAAACCATTATGGATATGAAATCTGCGGTTTTCAAATTTGTTATTTCTCCACCCGATTTCAAATCCACATTTTTTACATTGAAGTGTAGAAGCTGAAATTCATAGTTTGATATAACTCTATCACAGATTTGAGATTCTCTTGGGTCTAATATTCACAGCACCCCTTAATAATGTTTCTCCGCATTGTACTTGGGTTGAAGTTGATTGCTGTAACTGAATTTATCGATTACTTGAGGGGACAGTTTTTTTTGGAAGGGGATACGTGGTTGTCCCTTTGTTTATTGCAAATGGGTCGTGCCCATTAATCAAAAGTGAATTGTGTGCACCAGTAGAGTAAAATTAGCTATCTTCATAAACAAGGATTTAGGAAGAATGAAATGGATATGGGCCAAAACTGCGTCCTTTTGACCAGGGTAGGCTGAGGCATTGGAAATTGAAACAATAGGTTTGATGGGACTGTAAATTTTTTTATCACTTTGCAAAACTTTTTCAAAAATGTTTTATTCAGAAAAAACTTTTCGCTACCTTCAAACGCCCCTATAATAAAGAAGTACGGCTGGGTTAGCTTGGTCAAGCTTGGGATGTTAACTTTTGATATAAACTTTCATTTTCGCTGTCGCTTCTCCCACTAGATGATGGTGGACAGCCCGTGCCCCTGTCGAGCAAGGACCCCACTATTTGTGGCGTGACTGAAAAGAATTCAACCAAGTTCTAGAAGAAAGAACTTTTTAGGAACACATATACAGATCTAGAAAGAAAACAAGAATATTTGATACCTTTATATACAAAATTGAATCCCAAAAAATGGTTAATTTCATTAGATACTTTAAAAAAATGTTTACCGAATTTGCCCTACTTTTTGAGGTGGATGCAGAAACAGAGTCGAGGCGCCTCAGACAGAATAGAGCAAAGAAAGGCACGAAAAACAGGGGAGAAAAAAAAATCGGCTTCTCTGCTCCATCGCTTTGAGGTTCTCTCTTGTACAGGGCACATTACTACGAAGAGATATTATTACAAAAAAAGGGCATCAATAAAATCAAGAAACTAATCAAGTTAGCTACAGGCGTGGCTCAATCTGGAATGTTCTGCTCCCTTAAACCAAATAAGCAGCTGAATTTTGCCGCTAAGCAGGGAGCTGAATGAAGGTATGACTATGAGCACAGCGATGGATACACGTGCAGTAAACTGCAGTGTGCTGTCACATACAAACTTCCCGGCCCATGCTAGATCTCAATATTTTAGGAAGGAAGCTTTGAACGTCAAACACAACTAGAAAAACTTCACACGATTCTTCAGCAACGTCACCACTCACGCACCAAATCTCTTGCCTCTTCAACTCTCTCTGTCTCTCCGTCTCTTTTGTATAAATATGAGTGTGAGGAGCTAGGAGTAGTCACTGTTGACAGAAACACTAAGAAGGCTCTCAATGTAAATTACTTGGGAGATGAAAAGTCATATCTCTTGAGAGATGAAAAGTCATGTCTGTTGGAAGATGAAAAGTCATGTCTCTTAGAAAATGAAAAGACATGTCTCTTGAGAGATGAAAAGTCATGTCTCTTGAGAGATGAAAAGTCATGTATGTTGAAAGATGAAAAGTCATGTCTCTTGGGAACTAGAGACCCCTTATGTAACTCCTCTATATAAATGAGCCTCTCCACCAAAGGAAGGCAAGCAAGAAATGATAGACTAGTGGACGTAGGCCTATTGGCTGAA